>PVLD010005802.1:57856-107833 GCA_004027595.1 Dinomys branickii | reverse complement strand
CATGTCTGTATATGGGTCCATACATCTACAATTCGAAGATATCAATGGATAAAGCAACAACTACTGTTGAGACCATATCACCTTGTCTATAGATTAGTTGTGATTGTACTATTTTCTATGATAATGGGTGTCTGTTTGTCAATATGTTTTTGTACTTTTATGTTTCTAAAATAAAAAAAAATAAAATAAAAAAAATAAAAATCATATTCTAAAGTTTTGTTTTCATACACGTAGGTCTGTCTGATAAAAGGTTCCAATTTTGAATATACAATGGATTCAAACAAATCAGCAGCATCAACAAAAATGGGCAAAAGACTTGAACAGCACAACATATGAACAGCAAGTATGTGAAAAAGCAGTTAACACCAACAGTCACCAGCAAAGTGAAACACTATTTACACCTAGGAATACCACATATTAACAAGGCTACTGCGCTACTGGAGTTTTGACACACAGCTGATGGGAAGTGCAACCCGATAAACCACTTTGTTAATTAGTTTAGTAGTTAAGTATCAACCCAGCCTATGACTAAGCAACTCTACTCCTAGATAAGAGAATCCAGGAGGGAAAAAGATTTAATGTTCAGGGCCAGGGATCTAGCTCAGCGGCACAAGTGCCTGCCTGACAAGCACAAAGTCCCGAGTTCAATTCCGGACACCCCAACAAAGAAAACAATGTTCACCACAGCCTATGCCCCAACCGGAATACAATGCAAATGTCTATCGACAGGGGAGAACAAATTTTCCTCCCTGACCAAACTCTAGCCAGGCTCCCGACCCCCTGCTCCACTAGACACCACTCTCGGCTTATAAAGACTTGGCTTATTAAGACCAACACAGTTCTTAATAGCTCAAGGCCAAGAATTCCTGCGGCATATACTTAATAGTTCATACTTCCAGGAAGGCCCCATGCCCAGAAAACCCAGGTCTGAAAACAACTTGTTTCAGCTAACACCTGTGGCAGGGTAGGAGCTCAACTCCCACTGGGGCCCGTTAGCAAACACAGGTGCGTGCCACGTGGCCAACCCTGCCCTCCCACTTCTGCTTCATTTTTTCTGCCACCCCCCCATTCTGAGCCCCTGCTCACCTCCCACTTCCTCTTCTCCCTCAGGTGCCCAAGCATCGCTATTCAAATCAAAGTTGTTTAGTCAGGATGGCTGAATTAAACTGAGTTGCAAGAGTTATCACTAGCAGTTAATTAAATTGGAACAATTAAAATGTTTTCCTACCACTTGATTATCTACCTTTGTGTATCTCTAACATACAGGACACGGATAAACCTAAAACAATGTGTTGACTAAAAAGGCAAAAGAATATAAACAGCATCATTCCATTCACCGGCTATTTAAGAGTAGGTAAATATAATCTGTGGCAGCCAAAGTAAAGAAGTAAAACACAGGGCCTGGGATACAGCTCAGTGGCACAGCACCTGCCTGGCAAACACTGGGTCATGAGTTCGATTCCCAGGATCCAAAAAAAAAAAATCATACTACAAACATGTAATAAATTTTGTTAAAGAAATTTTAGGTCAAAAAAATGCTAAGTTGGTAGGAGACTTGAAAAGACTTTCCAGACTTTCAGGGATACTTTTGGTGGTAGTACACAGAAACATGCAGTTAGCATCAACATCAACGTGAACCACAGAGATCTGAGCATTTTATTCTTGTAAATCAGTTCCCCCATCTCCCTTCCCATTAACCTCCCTCTTCCGCTCCACCCCTACACCCCCCTCTTCCTTCTTTTCTGTCTCAAAAAGTACCTGGTGAAATGCTAAAGGAAAGTAGACATACCAAGTTCCCCTTCCGTGACATAACATGTCTGTTTGTTTTGCTGCTGTAACAAAATACCTGACACTGAATAACAAAGGACTAGGAATTTAGCTGGGCATCTTCACTGTGGAATTACACCTGTAATTCTAACACTCTGGGAGGCTGAAGCAGAAGGATCACAAAATTCCAGCCCAGCCTGAGCAACTTAGTAAATTAGCAAGCACCTTTTTCAAAATAAACATTAGAAAATAAAAATAACTAGGGATCTCAGGGTAAAAGGCCCGAGTCCATTTCCCCAATACCTCAAAAAACAATTATTTTCTCAGTCCTCGGAGAATGGCCAAGATCGAGGCTTGCTGTGTGGCGTGAGCCTCCTTGCTGCATCCTCACATGGCAGAAATAGTGAGAAAAACTCACTTCCAGCATGTTTTTTGCAGTGCTGGGAACTGAGCCCAGGGGATCGGCACTGAGCTGTATTCCTAGCCCCTTTTTATTGGAATGTGCAGTCCTCCTGCCCAGCCTCTCAGAGGGCCAGGGTTACAACTACCTATGCATCACCACTCCTGGCGCATAAGCCTCTTTACAGTGGCATTAATCCACCAGTGAGGCAGAGTCTAGTCTGAATGATCTAGAAAAACACCCAAAGGCCCCACCCAGGAACACTGCTGCATAGGAAATTAATGTGTTTCCAACATATGAACTTGGGACACATTTACTCAGTCCTTGCTTGATGCTATGACTTGTGTCTAGAGGTCCCCCCAAAGGCTTATTGCTCGCAGGTGGGGCTTTCCGGGCTGGCTGGATCCAGGGCATGTGACACTGGGACTAAGGGCCTGTGCTGCTGAATTAGCCTGCTGATCTGAATCACCACAGTTCCGGATGGCACCACCCAGGAGGCTGGCAGCCTGGCTGAGACAAAAGGGAAAGGCTGCTGCTGCCTGCCACACCATGGAATGTTTCTCTTCTACGATCTCCCCTCTGCCACGCCACCCCACCTTGCAGCTAGCTGACTATGGACTGAACCTCTAACTGCGAGCTGAAGTAAGTCTGTCCTCCTAAAATGCTGGGTGCTGGGTATTTTGTCTCAGCAATAGGAAGAGTAATTAAGACACTAAGAACATTTCAGGTTTGAGGCACCAGTATGCCCTATTAAAAAGTCTCATCTCCCTGGATCATAGTCTTAGCAAGTAGGAAGTATATGCAGCAGGAATTCTGAAATAAGATGCTACTTTCCTGGCACACAGAGACAGACTTGAGACATACAAGCCTTGCTAGTATCCTTTTCCTTTCCTGTTTCCTCAAGCGTGGCTACCCAAATGGACTAGGAGAATTCTGATATTCCCTCTCACAAATATCTTGAGGAACAAACCCTGGTAGCTCTGACTAAATTTTATGAGTCAGTGTTTTTGACCATCAAAATGAAAACAAAGCAATTACAACTGCAAGTCAAGGGGGATGCATGCACTGCTATGTAACCATGTATTGTGAGAATTTAGTATGTAGTATACTGTACACACAATACGTCAAATCAGCATGCAAAGACAGACAATGACTGGAGACAAAACTAAGCTAACACAGCGACTTTGTAATATATAAGTGATTGAAATACAAAAGCAAAAATCATAAAAGTACTCAAAGAAACTAATCATGATTAGAAATGGTATTTCCAAGGATTACTCAAAACCTGTAACGCTAAAGGTACAGACTGTCAAGATTCTGTATCATAAGGATGTACAGCCAGACTCAGTGGCACACACCTGTAATCCCAGCTACTCTGAAGGCTAAAGCAAGAGGATCACAAGTTCAAATCTAGCTTGGGCAACTAAGCCACGCCCTATCTCAAAGTCAAAGTATAGGAAGTGCTGAGGATGTGGCTCAGTGCTCCTTGATCCAATCCCCAGTACTACAATACCTATAGAGATTTACAACTTCCACTGTTATGAAACAATGAACAAATTAAACTAGCACTTACACTTCAGCTTTACAGAAAACACTGCTACATTAGGAACAAGGCAAAAATGTTACTCTCATTGGTAGTTTTCAAAATTTTAGCCAGTGCAATTAAACAAAATAGAAAACCAATAGGAAAGGACAAAGTCATATTATATTTGTTTGTAGATCACATGATCCTATACTTAGAAGTACAGACTCTGCCAGAAGACTTCTAGAGCTAGTAAACAAATTCAGTAAACCAGCAGGCTATAAAATCAACATTTAAAAAATCAGTAGCTAGGCCAGGTGTGGTGCCACACACCTGTAACTGCAGCACTGAGGAGGCTGAGGCAGGAGGATTGTTACAAGTTCAAGACCAGCCTGGGCTACAAAGTGAGCTCAAGGCCAGCCTGAAATGCACAGCAAGACCCTGTCTCAAAAAGACAAAAAAAAAAAAAAAAAAAAAAATCAGTAGCTGTTCTACATACCAGCAGTGAGCTAAATGAGAAAGAAATCAGGCAAATGATTCCATTAATAACAAAAAAATAAACTAAGAATCTAAAAGACCTCTGCAATGAAAATTTCAGAACACTTAGGAATGAAATTGAAGCTGGACATAGTGGCACATGCCTATAATCCTGACATATCAGGAGACTAAGGCAGGAGGATTACGAGTTTGAAGCAAGCCTAGGCTACATAGTGAGTTCAGGTATAGCATGAATTACAATGAGATTCTGTCAAAAACAAAATAAAAAGATGGAAAGATGTGCCAAGTTTATGGACTGGCAAAATTAACACGGTTAAAGGGCTGTATTACCAAGAACTACCTTCAGAATCAATGCTATCCCCACCAAAACACCAATGACATTCTTCATAAAAATAGGAAAAAAATAGATGAATATGATGATACATGCCTCCAATCCCAGTACTCAGGAGGTTGAGGAAGAATTGCTGCAAGTTTTAGGGCAGCCTGGGCTACATAGCAAGACCTTATTCTCAAAAAAAAAAAAAGAAAAAAAGAAAAAAATCCTAACATTCAGAGGGAAACCCAAAAGACCCAGAATAACCAAGGCAGTATTAAGCAAGAGAGGAAAGCAACGATACCCAACAACTTCAGTTACACTACAAAGCTATAGGAACAGAAATAGCACAGAAGTGCTGCAAAGATACATAAACCAATGGAATATAGTAAAGGTCACAGAAACAAACGTTCTCAACTGTAGACATCTACTTTTGGACAAAGGGCCACAACTAGGTGTTGGAGAAAAGATAGCCTCTTTAACAAACGGTGCTGGCCAAACTGGGCATCCACTTGTAGAAAACTGAAATTAGATCCCTGTCTGTCTCATAGAACACCTGCAACATAAGGCAGGAGAAGTTTGTGTGGTTCATGGTTCCAGGGGCTCAGTCATTGTCAGCTGGCTCTGCTCTTGGCATAACGGCATGGCAGAGAAACGCTGCTCACCCGACGACAGCTAGGAAGCAGAGAGAGAAGGGAGCGGCCGGGACGCGAACACTTTTTCTAAGGCATACTGTCTTATTACTTTTTTCTCGTTGCTGAGACAAAACATCCAACGCCCAAATTGAAGGAAGGAAAGATTTATTTGCTTACAGTTTGTGGAGGTTTCAGTCCATACTTGGCTGCTTCTGAGGCAGAGTGGCACACTGCAGAGGGCAAACTGTTCAGGGCAGCAGAGTACAGCAAAACCAACCAGCCAAAAGGGAGGAATGGCGGTGGGGGCCGCCACACCAGGTTCCAGAATGGAGGCGGCATAGAGAATTTGCTCCTCAGAATTGGATTCAGTGTGCCCAGCGATCCAGGCACTTGACCCCTATGGCCAAGAGAGAGGAAAGTTTGGCTACTGCTCCAGGTGACAGCAGACCTTGGCATCATCCACGTGGCCCTGGCTTTAGGTGCAAGGAAAATGTAAGAGTTCTGAGGTTAAAGAGGCTTCCACCCAGATTTCAGAAGGCCTGGGAGGCCAGGCAGTGTGCCCATGAGGGGGCACTGTGTGAGGCTGTAGGTGTGAAGCAAAAGGTGTCCTGTAGACCTCAGAAGTTTAGAAAAGACAGGACTGTGGATCATCTAAGGAAAGCTGCAAAGAGGGAGCAAAGCAAGCCTAAGAGAATCCGTGGGAGCTGTAACCACCAGAAGTACCATAGGAGTGGACTCATGGAAGCCCTTTGGAGCTCACAGTGTGCCACAAGTTGCTTCAGATGCTGGATGTGGAATTACAGGACACAATGTTAGCCCTGTTGGATTTTGGAACTGCTTTGGTCCCAGTGTTCCATATTACCCTTTGGAATGGTAATGTTTATTTTGTGCCTTTAAATGCTGAAAGTGTTTAATCTTTATTTGTACAGGGGCAAAATGTTATGGTTCTAATATATAAGGGCTTTGTATATGGAAACTGGTTTACAGAAATGTGTATAATTGTCAAGTTGACAAGGGGTGGAATGTTATGGTTGATACACTGTGTCAACTGGTGAATCTAGAGGTTTAGCTGAGTGACTCAGGAGGAAGTTGAGGTGCTTACTTTGTAAACATCCTGAGCTTGTGGGGGAGGAGGGCATGCAGATTGTGAAAGAGGTTCACGACCCCTGGGTGAGGGTAGGCTGTTTACAATGCAGGGGAGAAAAGGAGGCTGCTTGCAGCCATTCGTCCCTTTGCTGTGCTTTGCTGCCATGAACGCTTGCCCTCTGCCATGTGCCACTCTGCCTCTGAACCAGCCAAGTATGGACTGAAACCTCCACAAACTGTAGGCTAAATAAACTTTTCCTTTCTTCATTTGGGGCCTTGGGTATTTTGTCTCAGCAACGAGGAAAAAGTAACCAAGACACATACCCCACCCCAACCAGCTTCCTCCTCCCGTTAGCTCATTCAGCCTCCAAACACACGAGACTCTGGGGGACATTTTACCCATAACATTCACCTTACACTAAAATTCAAAGTGGATCAAAGACCTAGACATAAAAAACCTAAAAGTTTGAAACTGCTCAGAGAAAACAAAGCCTTAAGCATAGGCACAGACCTCTTGAATAGGACTCAAATAGCACAGGAAATAAAAGCAAGCATCAACAAATGGGACCACATTAAAAAGCTTCTGCACGAAGGAAATAACAGAGTAAAGAGCCTACAGAATGAGAAGAAATCTTTGCCAGCTCTTCTTCCAAGAGGGGATTATTATGTACAATATATGAAGAACTCAAAAGCCATCAAATAATCAAAATTATATAAAAAAATCATAACCTGATATTGCAAGTTCTTACAAATCAATACTAAAAATACAAACAGGCTGAGCTGGGGATACACCTCAGTGCCTGGCATGCACAAAGCCCTGGGCTCAATCCCCAGAAGCACACAACACAGCAAAACAACAAACAAAAAAGCCCAACAGGAAATATGGAAAGAGGGTTCAAGGGTTCATACAAAAACCTCTACTCAGATTAAAAAGGAACCACCTAGCTGAACATGGTGGTGCACACTTGTAATTCCAGCCCTCCACGAGTCTGATCCAGGAGGACTAAGTTTAAGCCCCAGCCTGGGCAACTTCAGACTTAGCAAGCCCCTGTCTCAAAATAAAATTTTTAAAAGAAAAGGCTGGCTGGGCTTCGTGGCACACACCTGTAATGCCAGCACTCGGGAGGCTGAGGTAGGAGGATCCTTGCAAGTTTGAGATCAGCCTGGGCTACAAAATGAGCTCAAGCCAGTCTGAACTGCACAGCAAGAGGAGGGAAGGGGAAGGAGTGGGCACAGAGGAGAGAGATCCTCCATGATCAATTCACAGGCAAGTTTTATAGCTCATTTACCTTTGATAGAATGCTACACTCCTGAAGTGGCTTATCTTTTCCAGGGATGAAAACCAATACCTACCTTGAAAATATTTTGGATCAAAATCTCCAAGTTTGCTGTCCAGGGCACTGCTATGAAGATCAAGAAAATGTGGCTTTACCTACAGATGACCAGGTAATCTGTCTCCATGTCAAGAGGGAACACTTTTCAATTTGGTTGAAAGATTAAGTTCTGTGCTTTTCTAGGTGCAGTCGCAGCCTTACAAGCTGGGGTCTGATTTCTATAACATAAGACCACTCAAAGCCAGTACAACAGAAAACCTGAATTTCTAAGGCTTTATAAGGAAACAGAACCTTGACCAATTGTTTAAATACCTCATCTGACAAGTACTCAGTTTGCCTACAACACACACATTCAACATTCGACAAAGAATTCCTGAGTCTCTGGGCTGATGACCACAAAAGGAGGCGCCTAGGTGTGAGCAGGACGCTTAAGACCACAGCTTCCTGGGTGTCAGAGGCACCTCTTCAGGAGCCGAATCTGAGCTCAACCAAACACCCCGGAGTCACCTAGGCCTCCTCAGCCTCACCCCACACCCAGGTGTCCACACATTCTATCAGCCTCACCTCCCAAATGCATCCAGAACCTGATGGACTCTCAGCACCTCCAGCTTCCATCTTGCCTGGGCACAGACACCGCCCACCCAGGATATCCCGGGGCCAGCAGGCCCAATGTCCCTGTTGCGTGCATGCTTTCCCCCTACAGTCTGCTCTCAACAGAGGTTGTGCCGATCCCATTCAAACCCAAGCCAGGACACCTATTCTTCAGTTCCAAATCCTCCAGGGGCTCCCATCTCATTTAGAATAAGAGCCCGGGTCCTTACAAGGGCCCACCATGCCTGGCCCGCAGCATCGGCTCCCACCACACACACACACACACACACACACACGTTTCTATTCCATTTACCTTTCTCAGTGGGACTGTTCCTGGCTGCCTACCCCCTTCTCTCAAGTCACAACTACTTCCAGCACCTACTGCACTAGTACCACCTTGCACACCAGGCAACTGGCTTGTTTCCTGGTTACCCCACCCACCACGCCCGTCTCCCCACCCACCACGCCCGTCTCCCCACCCACACCCTTGTCAGCGTCTACTAGCACTCCCTTTTGTTTGTTCACTCTGGGTCAGGAGTACCCAGGGCAGCGCCTCCATATATCCAGCAGCCACTCGAGCATGCTGAATGCGTGCATGCGGGTCGCTGTGAACTGAGGGGTACCGCCGGGTCGGGGAGGGTGGGAGGCGGCACTGGAAGCACAGAACGGAGTACTCACCGGCGCTAAGGCCAGACAGCGCAGAGGACCATAGAGTAGCACGAGGGGACCCTGAGAACTCCAGACAGCAGGCACGGCCCTGCAGACTGGCGATGAGCTTTGGCATTTCCCAAACAGCAGCAGAAGCCATTAACCCAGGGAGTGACAAGATCAAGTGAACCTTTCACACAGCTCTGGCTTTGCTGTGAGATAGGAAGAAGGCAGGTGACTGGGAAGTGCAGGGGGCCAGCGACCGCCTGAGCTCAGACCAGAGCTGACCTCACCCTGGACTGAGGCACCAAAGGCGGATAGATGTGGAATACTGGAAGGACATTACAGAAATACTCATGGGGCACAATCAACAGGCCTGAAAGACTGACCACTAGAGGAAGAAAGTGACAGGGCACCCACCTATTTGATGTGAACTGGACGAACAATGACACAATCAGTGCGTGAAAGGCTAGGGGCAGCAGAATGTGAGAAAGTGATCTGGGATGCAGGGTTGGAAACACTGGCTCGGAGATCACAGGGAGATGTCCCAGGGGTTATTTCCAGCTGGCAGTCCCATGTTTAGGCACGTGGTAGATAACTAACGGCCAACTCGTAGCACCCAGCTGCACTGAATCAGCATGGTGCTGGCTGCAGAAGGCCCACCTGGGGACTGCGGCCAGCAGCATGCAAAGAGACCTGGAGGGGAAGATAGCGGCTCTCCTGGAGAAGCATGTCACACTGGCTTTTCTGATATGAACTCAGCTGTTACTGTCAGAGGAACTCGGGACCTTGTCACTGAGGATGGCTGTGGCTGTCTCCAAGAGAGCGCTGGTCCCTACTTTGAGCTTCCTGCCTTTAGTGCAGATCCCTCAGCCTGCTAGCACAGATCCTTCATCCCACTGGGAAAGACTTTCCAGCTTCCACCACTGAGCTTTGGGCCTTCCCAGTGCAGACCCTTGATACAGACTTGCATGACACATTGTCATAGGGTCTCGATCTCCACTGGATTCGTAGAAGACATTGCCATGGACTCTAGGCCTTCAGCCTGACTCATGGCAGGCCACTGCTGTGGGATCCAGCACACAGCTGGATCCTTTGGTTCTCCAGAAATGGCCAAAACATGAAAAGGGTGCAGTATGTCACGTAACAGTGCAGATTTGTACCTGGTGGCTCACAGGGCCCTGAAATATTTTTGAAAAGTCACAGGAAAAGATCTGTTATTCTGAAAACTCACCCTGGCCAGCAAGTAGAACAAGGGGTGAGTTGGAAGAGATGGAGTGAGGGAAGAGAGGCTGAGCAAGAACTGGAGCCAGGAGAGCAAACACCACCGACCCGTTCCATCACCACACACCTACTGCAGACGATATGAAGCCTCCTGGTCCCTCCACTCCAACAACCCTGAAGACAAAGCCACACTCCTGGGGACCATCCGTGACTCAGTGTTCTGACTACCTCTACAGGATTCTCTCCGATGGCCCACTCCCCACCTAATCCACTGCCCTGCTTCAATTCTAGTGCCTGGCTCAGGCCATGTGCTTCTGCCTAGCAATCCCCTGTACATCTTCTGAAGACTCACTTCAACGGAGCAAAGCAACCCTGCCACCTAGGAGCTAGTCTGCTCCCTGGGCCAGGCCCTCACCTGGTGGGGAGCAGGCCCAGAAACCACATGGGGCCACGATGTTCTGCTGCTGGACACAACCTTGCAGAGCACCAACACACAGGGCACTCTGCAACAGGGGTAAAGTGACAAAACAGGGGCACTTCACAACTGTGTCTATGCACAGGTAAACACAAGGTCACTATGCAAACTATGCCACCCACAAAATACCGAACACCCCTCCCTCCCTGCTGATGAGTCACTTCATGATCTAGCTTCAATCCTACTCTATTCTAGAAAAGACTAAGTGAGCTACCCCACCAAGGGTCCCTGCCACGTCTTGGCCAGGGGTAGGTTTGGTGGGTCCGAGGCAGAGTAGAGAGCTGACCAGAGGCACTGCACAACGGGCATCGTCAAGTGGGGGTCTAAGTCTGTCTTGTGTTACTATAACAAAATACCTGTGGGTGGATATGTTATAAAGCAAAGGGGTGCATTTATCTTCCAAAGCAGAGAGTTGTACAGTGAAAAGAGCAAGTACCAATTTGGGAAAGGCCCCGGCTGCATCGGAATGTGGAGAAGCATATGGCTGAGAGCATATACAGAAGAGAGTAAGGGGAGAAGCCAGCCTGGTGTATGTCAGCCAATCTCACAATAACTAATCAAGTGCCATAGGAGCACAAACTCCCTCCCTCAAGGAATGCACTAATCCCTCTTGTTAGGCATGGTGGCACAAGCTTGTAATCCCAGCACCCAGGAGGCTGAGGCACAAAGCTCACCATGAGTTGAAGGCCAGCCTGAACTAAATAGCAAAACTCTAAAAAGCAAACAAAAAGAAATTCATTAATCCCCCTGAAAGACCCTAATGCTTCTCCATGGTACCACTCCTGAACACGACCACACTGGGGACCAAGCCTCCACGAGCTTTGGTGGGGACAAACCATAGTCAACGCACAGAAAGGGGCAAGTCGAGTCAGCTACCACAGCCAGGGTTCAGCTGACCCCTACCTGCAGCACATCTGTTAGTAAGCACAATCCTAACATATCCGATTAGGAGAGTTCTGGTAACAAGGGTCGATGATCACGACGATGATGACAGTAACCACCAAGGGTGAACACACACAGCTGGAAAGTTTCCATTCTGTCTTCGTCACAACTCACATGGCGTCACCACTGTCCTCAAAGAGGTCTGTATCGAAGGAGAGAGCAACTAAGACAGGAACAACAGGACTGTCGGTTCCCAAGGAAGCTGACTGGCTTCTTAGAAGTTATTTTAGGAGTTTTTATAAGTTTAACTCAGGGTGGCAGGAACCAACCAGACCCACAGCTCCTATGTATTGAATTCCAACTGGGGGAACATCAAAACTAAGAATTTATCCAGGGCTTTCAGTTTGGGCCAGATCCTGTGCTAGGAGCTTGTGTTAACACACCTAAAAGGTGGGTTACCCTTGTTAGCCCCACTTTAAAAGATGACAGGGGCAATTAGAGTAATTTGCCCACCATTCCTGCAAGGTATCATTAGGTAATATCATGGCTCTGATCTAGATTTAAGGGTTTAATGTGTCAAAGTGAAGATCTTGATCACAATACCATGGAAACTGAAAGACACTGAATAGGAAGCACCAGGACCTTTAAGAAGAATGAATACGTTTCTTTTTGTTTGTTTGAGACATCTTGCTATACAATTCATTTCCTAAAAGTTAACTTACGAATTCTCACACTGCCTTCGAGTAAGGGAAACCCAAAGCTTTGATGAAATCCACCCAGATGGCAAACACCTGTGGCCTTTATAACCCAAGACTTATCTCAGAACATTAGATTCAACAGTCTAAAGTAGGCTCCAAACATCTGTATTTTTTTAAAGCCCTATAGGCCATGTAGACACCCAGTCTGGTTGGAAACTCTTGCTTGACAGTCTAGGTAGTTCCAAATCATCCTTCCCCGATGCTTCCCACTATTTCAAAGATGAAGAGAGCATCACAGAACTGCAGTGGAGAGGAAATTATAAAAACCATCCAACAGAGATGGTGAAAAGGCATGCTCTAGTTTTTCTACTTTTGTTCTTTGTGTCTGAACAACCTTGTAGTTCATTCACTTAATTCAATACAAATTTTCTTAGCACGTGGCACTCCATGAGAAAAAAAATACTTCCACTTTAGCAGTGCTGTAGATGCTATAAACAGCAACTTAAAGCTGAAGGAAAAATAAAAGTAAATGCAGAGCCTCAGATCTAGCTCAGCAGCACAGTGCCTGCCTGGCAAGTGCAAGGTTCTGAGTTCGACTTCCAGTATCAAAAAAATTTTTTTTAAAATGCAATCCCTTTAAATTCACACATCTCAGCGAGGACTGGCGCTAAGCCTTTGCTAATTATGTGTCTAATCAACCACCACTAACATCTACATGCCAATCACAACTAAGTGCTCCACTAATATTAAGTACCACTGAAGCTGGGTGTGCTAGCGCACACCTGTGATCCCAGCACCCTGGGAAGCTGAGGCAGAAAGATTCTAAATTCAAGCTCACCTTGGGCAACATGAGGCGGCCCTGGGTTCAATCGCCAGTACATACCACAAAAATTAAGTAATTACTGTTGAATCATCAAACCCACCAATGAAGTGAACATTATTCCCATTTTACAGACCAGAGAGTTGAACAAAATGAGTTAGGAACTTGTCTGCGTACAAAGCTAGTATGTGGAAGGAAGCACTTGGGAAGCTGAGGCAGGACTGTCACCAGTTCGAGGTTGGCAAGGGGGAGTGTACATAGAGAACTCAAGGCCACTTCTGAACTGTGTAGGAAGACCACTTCTAAATAAAGATGGCTGGCTGGCAGGGCTCCAACTGGACACAGTCTGACTCCAGAGCTTATACTCTGAATCACCGCTCTTGTTCTCCAAGAACCTACCCAAAGTGGAAGGCTTCAACCAAAACTTAGGGGTTCCCCTCCCTGGTCCCTGTATACTTGCCCCATTTCCAGGTCATTCTTTTCAGTTGCTTTTAACAGTCCCTACCCCTGTCTTGCTATGGCTCAACACTCTCCCACACCCCCATTTTTTAAAAGGGCTTTTCTTCTCTCTTCTTGGCTTAACCACCCCTTATCTAATTTTAATGGCACGTTAAGTCTCCTACACTGCAACACAAAACTCTTAATTATGTACTTCACAGGTAACTATTGGTTTCCTGTCTTTCCGAACTAGGCTGTGAGTTACCAGGATGTCCCACACCATGTCTGTCCTGGTTCCAGGATGTCCCACACCATGTCTGTCCTGACCACCACGCAGTACTCCCAATCACTGCACAAAGCAATCTCCTAGTAAGTGTTGAATGAACGGAGGTTATGCAAACCTCATGGTTTCTTTGAGGCCAACTCGCACTGGCCATGCCCCACCACCACCTCCTACTGCACTAGTGTAAGTCTGGGTGCGGTGGCGGCTCTGAAAGTAAACTGTGTAGCCTGGGCAGGTCATCTCTCCTTTATGGGCCCGAGTTTCAGGTGCACGCTGGGAATCCCACCACCCCTATAGAATTTAACCTAAGGAGAGGAAATCTGCATTTCTCATAACCCAAAGCTGTAGTTAGGGTTTGCAATGCGTCTGTCTTTCCAGCAAGACTTCATCTCCAAAACATTATTACTTAAGTGAACCCTGCCCCGCGCTCTTCGCAGGTAAGAAGGGGAGCTCGCTGGAACGGGCTGAGGCGTTCCTCTCAGGTGTCAAGCGTACCCCCGACACAGGCCTGCCTCCCGCCGACGGGGCCGCCCCTACCCCGCGCCCGCAAGGCACCTCTTGCACACAGAAGCATCCTCGCAGGTGCCGCGTACCCCCTCGTCGTCCGCGTCGCGGCTGGGCGTGGAAGAAGAGCCGAAAGGAGACGACTCCCTCCCGCTAGCGGCCATGGGCGTGGAGATTGCGGGCTGCTGTGCCCACCAGAGACAGGGAAACGGGGTCGACAGGCACAGGGGGAGGGAGCAAGACGCACCGAAAAGCTGGGGCCAAAGGGGTTGGGCGCCACCCGGCTCAGCTGGAGCGGCTCAGTGACCCCGCCCCCGCAGGCTGCCCCAGCAACCTTCCGGCTGACTGGCGCCTCCGCTGCGGAAGCTTATTGGGCTATTTCTCCGCCCCCGCAGACACTGGAGCTGTTCTCATTGGGAGACTCCTTTAGCTCCGCCCACACGACCCGGATGTTTGCCGAGAGCGAGGAAACTGAAAATGACCTAAAGGAGCGCAATACTTTACGGGAAATGTAGTCTTAGATGTTTTGGGAGCCATTGTGATTTCTTCGCTCTGGCCTTGAAATTTCACAGATGTTATAAAATTATAGAACTAAATCAGGCAGAAGAGCTTAGCAGCAGTCTCTTTAGCACTTGGGAGAAAAGTGGAAGTTAAATTTCAATCGGGCCTCCGTGTTACTCAATTTAACAAATTTTGAGGTGGCCAGCGCTTGTTAGGTCCTGTTCTAAGGCCTTTGTACATGAAATCGCCTTTGAAGTGAAGGTGGTCGTAAGAAAAGCAATGCAGTGGAAAATATGAAACAATGAAAAACTGGAGGTACCCAGTGCAAGATGGCTGAATTTCAGAAATAACGAACTTAAGTGACAGACAAGCAAAACGAACGCTGTTTAGAGAAACGTGTACGTGATGAAATACTATACGGAAAAGCAAAGGAATGTGAAGGCAAAAACAGGAATCGGGATACTGGATACTCAGTCACAGGAGGGCAGAGAAGGACTGGGAAAGGAATTCACAGACACTTCAATTTCTCAATGGGACTGGGTTCGCACGTTTCATTATAGTAAATATATTAAAAATGTTCATTACAGATATTTTATACGGAGTTACGAAGTGTGTTTGTATATTCCATTTTATCTGCCTCGTGTTGGGAGTAGGGAAGTGATAACACTCAAACTGCAAGAATTCTGAATTGCACCCATTTTGTAAAAAAGTAAAATAGTTATTAGGATATAGTGCAAATTCAAGCCCCAGCCCTGGAAAGCAAAACCAAACCAAACAATACTCTGTGGGCCTGTAATCTCACTTGACTGGGAGGATGAGGCAGGAAAATCACTTGACCCAACAGGAGTTGAAGGCCAGGGTGGACCAATATTTTAAAACTCAGGACACAGACCTTGGGGACAGTCAGATATGCCATGCTTCCTTAGTTTTCCATTAAGAGACAAGAGTGCATTGATACCCGAGATAGAAATGACTGAGAAAAAAAATTTTTAAATGACAGTGGGATCTGAATGTAAACAGGTTAAACTGCAGTGATTTCCAGCCAATGAAAGGAGGAGTGGGAATTAGCCAAAAAAGGGAATTTTCTTTAAAATTCTCTGCAACTTGTACTTTTACACTGTTCACCACTTTCCTTAGGTAAGGCTTGGGCAGTCACATTTTATAATTTTTGAACGGTCACACAAGTTAATGTTTTACACAAACACGCCTCATAAAAACTAAAAGCATTACAAGCACTGCTTGAGGTACCTTTTGATCACAGACTTATCATGTCCACACACCCTCACAAGAGGCCACCACAGTGCGTACAAGCACTTTTCTCAGTGAAACCCTTAAGAATGTTTTATGAAATTTAAAGAGATCAAAACTGGAAACAAACACGTTTTTCTTTAAAAGGCCATTTTGTGATAAAGGACACACATAGGGGCTTCGTTTCTAACTTGAAAATCTTCCGTCCCAACTCTCGCAGGTAGCAGGTGGTATTAGCCACGGTGCGCGTGTAGGCAAACTCTCCAAAACCATAGCAAGAGGGTGCGCGGCCCATGAGGTTCAAGTCCAGCTGGGTTAACAAAAGTCACAACCGTGGAACACAGACCCAATTTCTCCTGTTGGGTATGGATCCTGGGGACTTTAGCAAACTTTGTGGTATCTTTTTAGACAGTTTCTTTTCTCCTGGAGAATCCAGGTTTCTTATCACGAGGAGAAAGGGTTGCTGGTGGAGTAAATGAATGAGATTCTATGTCTAGAATTTGAACAAAATATCTGAGAAAGAACTCTTAAGCCGAGATGGCTGTTTAGGCTTCAGATGTGTATGGATCCACTTCCATGTCACCTCCTCATCCACCTGCAGGCATCACCTAGGTCTTCATGAAACAATTGCCGTTTTCTCCTTGTGAAACCCACTGTGCTTTTCCATTAATGGTAAGACTTCCTGTTCCTCTATTGTGTTTAAAAGTATCCGAGGAGGAGGATTCTTAAAACTTTGTCTGCTTTTCCTTCTGCGCTATGTGCAAAGATCATTATTTTGGAGGGGGCGTACATCTCCTAGCACTCTCCTGCCAGATCTCATTTTAGTTACTTTTTTTAAACTAGCAAGGTTTATTTTTATTACAGGTGGGAAAAGAAACAGGCTCTATGCATGAGTTTGAGCCAAGTAAGAAAAAGTACACTCTAAAGCGTGAGAGTGGACCACTGAACAAGAGAGAATGCAGTGGCCCCTTATTTTGTTTTTGAAGCTCATCAATGTGTTCTTCCTTCATATCCAGGACAAATATACTGGGCTGGAACTTGCAGTCTTCCTGCCTCAGCCTCCCAGAATGCTGTGATTCCAGGCCTTGGCCATCATGCCTGCTCACTCTCACCTACTAACTGACCACTTCAGCTTTGAACACAAGGTTTTTTCCCTTGAACAACTGTTTGGAAAACATCTTGTTTCTCTTTTGGCTGTTTAATTTCTCATGTTCTCTTTCTAGCTGAGATAGCAGCAATCAAATCAAATCTCTGGTCACCTTCTGAAGGGCCCCAATCAGTGCATTGTTATCCTGTGGTGATTTTCTGAGCTCTTCGATGTCTTGTTGAAACAGGAATTTGGAGGCTTCAGTCAATACACTATATTTGCTTGTCTCAAGAGATTGCACTGTTAGTGAAAAATGTAAGCCTATGGAAAGCTAGGGTAGAATATAAAGCTGTCCCAAGAGTCTGCCCTTGGTATTTATTACAAAGCCACTGCATGGTATTCCAAACTTGGGCCAATTTCTGAAGTCTTGAGTTTGGTATTATTCCCTTTATAATTTTGTATCGGGCCAGCATAGTTCATCTTAGGTTCAAATTATGATCAGTGTCAGTTAAAATCTGAACCTGTTGAAGTTCTTGAAATTTGGCTTTCATGCTGTGTGTTTAGTACCTGCTTGCAGTTCAGGCTGACCTTGAGCTCACTTTGTAGCCCATGCTGGTCTCGAACTTGCAACGATCCTCCTGCCTCAGCCTCCCCAGTGCTGGGATTACAAGTGTGCACCGCCATCCTGCCCGGATAAATACTTGGATGGGAGTCCTCTATTTTCTTAACTTGTTTTAATTTATTGTGGTCCTATAAGTACCCTCCAAATAACTCCCATTAATACCTCCAGTCTCACTGCCAGTGTTGGATGCTCATAAAATTTCCAGTAAAATCTGACATCTTATGCAACGCATTTCCATGTCTTTCTCTCCAATGAAATATAATCAATTCTGCATTGTTTTCCTAAACATAGCCTGAGCACCACCTCCCCATCTCCTGGGCAGCTGTTTCTTCCCATCCTGACTAGCACTACTACTTCTTTAGCAACACCAATGTCTATCACTTCATGGTACTTTTTTAAGACTGTTATTTTCCCTAATTTTTCATTCCCAACAACTACCATTTGTATTCTTTCCAGAGCACGCACACGTGCAGTCATCACTGAAGGTGAGCATGTCCCGAGTGTCACTGTTAATACAGTATGAAGAGCCTGTGTCTCTAACCCTCTGTGCTGGAAGACCCGAGTTAGTTCACCAAGCTCGGCTGCGGACAACTGACTGATCTGTTTAATGAAAGGCGCATTCTTTTCATTTAGAAGTTGAGTCTGCAACTTGAACAATTGAAATCTTGTTCTTTTCTTCTTTTTACAAGTCATTTGGTTTGGGGTTTAGATAAATAAAGCTTTTCACTTCCTTTTTCTACACCCAGACAATTGAACGTTCTTCATTTGACAAACATCAGCCTCTGAATCTTTTTTCCTGCATCTGGGTTTTAGTTTATCTTGTGTTTTGCAAATTCTCAATTTCCTCATCTTTCCCTGAAATTAAAATCATCCATCGCCTGTTTCTTCTCTTGTAAATACTGAAGGAGGTACACCTTACTTTGCTTTTGATCCTCTGTGATCTTCTCTGCTGGTGTCTAATTTCCTATAAGATTACTTTTGATTCTATTCAGTAGAGACCTCAACTTCTAATGGACATTGTCTAGCATGAAGGGTCAGCCACAGAGGCTAGTCTCTCCTTCAGTAATTTCAGTTCTTGGATATGACTTTTGCCTTTCTTGTCTATGCTTTGCTATAAAATTTCATTTTTTATCAAATCCTAGACGCTCTGGACTTCGCCTAAACTTTTCAATTCTTCCCTGTCGCAGTATCATTTTGCTTCATCACATAAGGCTGTCATGTCATCCCATTTTTTTATGTGGCTCACTTATCTGATCCATGTGACAAGAAGCCATTGTCTAATTTTCTACAGAAGATAACTGGTCAGGTCTTTAACTCTTTTCAAGCTCATTTTTTTTTTGGTAGATTCTTTTTCTATTTGTAGAGCTTGAATAGGTTTGTGGCTCTTGAATTTTAGAAAGATCTGCAACTTTAATTCGCAAGCCACCTTGCTGTGTGATGTTTTCTAACTCTTCAATTCTTTCTTCACAGTACCTTGGGTTCTCTCTGTCTCTTTCAGTCTCTTTCCCCATCGCTGGGACAAAACACCCGATTACCTACAACTTAGAAGTGGAGAGGTTTCTGCGGCTCACAGTCACAGTCCACAGTGGCCATCTCTCCAAGGCAGAAAAGGCATGGCAGAGTGGCAGGGCAGAGGAAAGCTGCTTATACACAGGAGTGTAGTGGCACATGCTTGTAATCTCAGGAGGATCGCTGTGAGCTCAAGGCCAGCCTGGGCTACAGAGCAAGGCCCTGTTTTTAAAAACTAATCAAATATGTATCTATTTATGCAGGATGGCTAATCTGGTGCCACTGTTGACCTGTGTCACTTTATGGTAAGGAACAGTTCATGATTGTTTGATCAAGATTGTATGTCTAAATGCGATTTCAGGAGCATGCACTTTGAAGTTATCAATGTGTGGTGCAGCAACCATTAGTAATTCCCTGTTGCTTTGTCTATAATTCAATTTTGATTGTACTGCTCTTGTGCTACTCTGTCTTTTTGTTAATGTTTTCTTTTTGTTTTGTTTTTTTATACTTAAAGATAATCACTCCCCCTCCAAAAAAATCTGCTTTATGCCATGGCAGCCAAGCAGGAGGGAGGGAAAGGCAGGGAGGAGTAGGTCAGTTCAGTGATCACCTCCTAGCAGCACAACAACGAGAATTAGTGCTGACTGACAAGCATACAGCCACCATGATCCAGTCGCCGAACTCATGAGGCTTTGAGCAGACACCCCAGATATAAGGCCCAGCAACACCCACGGCCGAGTTCTATCAGTGTCTTTTCATTTTAAACAGAACAAAATGAAAAATACAGAATTTCAGAACAAGATAGGAAATCAATGGTTGTTATGTTGCATACTGTTATCTTCAAAGTACTTGTTCAGATTGCCAGATCTAGGCATGCAAAACTGATCAAAACATTAAACATTAAAGGTTTCTTTCAATAAACCAATAGGAATTAGCTACAAGATAGCTAAAATAATTGTACGACTATCTTTCTCCCCTTTCTTTTGTCCTTTTCCTCATCCCAGTTCTTTCCTTTTGAGGAATTTCTTTCTGTTTCACATACACACGAGATAGATCATGTTACACATGATTTTCATTTATGAGTATGGTCTCTAGTGGCATTTACATATAAAAGACTCGAGTGTGGTTATTTTCTTTGTGTGTGTGTGTGTGTGTGTTTTGGAAATGGGGTCTCACTACGCAGTTCAGCCTGGTCTTGAGCTCACTTTGTAGCCCAAGGTTGGTCTCGAACTCACAACGATCCTCCTGCCTCAGCCTCCTGAGTGCTGAGATTACAAGCGTGTGCCACCATACCAGTAAGTTTATCTTTCTTTATAGCTAATACTCCACTTCAATTCAATTTGTTTCTATAATTCTGACATTTCAAAACTGATGGTCAGCATTCTCTTGAGTTCTGTTCAAATTCCTTCATGGTCTTTTGCACTTGGTAAATTTCATTTTTACCTGCTAGTACTAGTTGTTCCTTCTACAGTGGAAGTCCGAGCAATATGTCTCCAATGGTCATCTTCAGACTCAAGTATTTTTTTGCAGTTTTTTGAGACAGGGTCTTGGTATATGGTTCAAGGTAGCCTTGAACTCACTATATGATTTAGGCTGGCCTGAAACTTGTGATCCTCCTGCTTCAGCCTCCCAAGTGCTGGGATTATAAGACATGCACCACCATGCCAGGTTCTCACACTCAAAAATTTAAACTTCATCTTGACAGTCCGCTTTCTTGTTGTGACCAAATTATGTCACTAAAATCGATGTCATTGGCTTGAAAAAGTTGATGTAGGATACCACCACCAACTGAAGATATAGGTCAGAGTAGTGTACCACTAGCTTTTAAATGTAGTGACCAATTGCTTGACTGCACCTTATGGAAATCGTTCTCAAGCCCTAGCTGTCTAGCCTTGTTTTATTTGTACTGCTTTCTCTTGTGGTTGGTGTCCATCACCTGCAGTTCGCTGTCTGATCTGATGCTTTGAAATTTCAGCCTTATCCTGTGGATCACTATAAAACTATTCAGGTCTTATCAGCTCTGATCTGAGGATGTCCAGAATAGCTTTCAGATCTTTTCTCCCAATGTTACATAGCTCTTCACTATTTTCTGTGCCCTTCCATTGGCACATTTTGGTCAAATTAGAAGTGGTATGTAAGAGAAGCTATCCGCCCCAGGAAATGGCTTAAGCCGGAGACAAGGCCACCAAACCAATTGTAAGGGCGCTGCTGCAAGTCACAGAACTGACCCGGCCCAGGGTGCAGCATTTTGGACGATCCTGCCAAATGTCTGGTCTGGGTGTATGCAGCTAAGGAAAAAAATGTGTTGTTTTAGGCAACAGGGCCCGGAGGCCTGTCAGGCCAGAACTCTGGCTGGAATATGGAGGCTGACTAGGGTCAGTCTGCAGGGACCTTAGGCTGCGTGTATCCCCCTCCACTCCCACCGGTGCCATGCGGGCCCCCAAGACATTGCTCTGGGACCACAACCTCCGAATACCTAGCCCAGCGGGCCAGTGAGCAGCATGGTAAGACAAACACTTGGCCTTCCACCTTTTTGAACTGAGACTATACACTACCGATTTGTACTGAAGCTTATGTTGCTCTCATCATAATTGTTTTTAAATGACAGTAAAACGTACACAGTGAGACACACACACTTGCTAAGTACAAATGGGTGCATTTAAGCAAACATCTAGCGCTGCACACAGCATCAGCGCCCGCAGACGAGTCTTGTCACTTCTCGGACCTTCTGCACCTGGGTCCGTCTCAAGCTTAGTCGTGCCCTGATTCCTTCCACGTGGCTTAGGGGTCTCCTGGCTGAGGTGGCTTTGACCTGTTCAGGGAAGACCTTCACCAGCCGTCACCGTGCGTCCAGATGCTACGGCGTGGCGGTGACGCTCGGCGCCGGTGGCTTTCCCGCACTGACGTCATCTAGAGGGTCTTCGGGCGGGGACCCGGGTCAGGAGTGGAGGGGCGGTGTGCGGTGGTCCCGGGCCCGAAGAGCTTACAGCAGGCTGACCCAGCTCGGTGAGGTTAGGCTCCGCTTTACAGGGAGGGCTCTGCTGAGCCCTCTGCTCAGCAGGGTTCGGGTCCGCCCTAGAGCTCGGTCCTGCCTAGCTCCATCCTCGGTTCGGCCGTCCTCGGTTGCTCTCGGCCCGGCTCGGCTCCACTCGGGTGGCAGCGGGCGGCGCTGCTGGAAGTGACGCGGCGAGGGCGGGGCTGTCCAGGGTAGCCGCCGCCGCCACTGCCTGCGCCGGGAAGGGATGTAGGAGCCGCCAGGCCGTTCCCCGCCCTGCCCGGCCGGAGCCCAGCGGGCCGCCACCACCGCCGCCATGAAGAAGCAGTTCAACCGCATGAAGCAGCTGGCCAACCAGACCGTGGGCAGGCGAGTGCGCGGGCGAGGGGCGCGGCTGGGGAGGGGGTGGCCGAGAACCGGCGGGACCCCGCCCCAGGCCCCCGGGCCGGGGCTGCGCCAAGCAGGGCCTGCGGGACCGGCCGCCCCTGCCAGTGGCCACTCTCGGGTCCCCGCTGGAGCCGCCTGGCCACCGGGACCGGCTTCGTCTCCACCCGCTCCCGTGGGGCGCGCCGGCCGGGCTGGGGTCGTGGGGCGCGGACGCCGCGCGCGGCGTGGGACCGGGGCGATCAGCAGTGCGCGCGGGCGCCGGGCGCGGACCGGCGGGGCCGCCCGGGAGCGCAGCGCCCTTTGGGGCAGCGAGAAGGCGCGGGAGGCGGGGCGGGGGGACAGCTTGACCGAGCTGCGAGCTCTTGACGTTTGGAAATTCGCGCTGGGACGGGAAGGATGTGGAGGCGCCTTGCACCCACCTCGGGAGGGAGGACGAACAAGCTCCCTTCTCCGCGTGGTCCCGGACTGCTCGAGCGCTCCCCGGGAAACGTCGATTTTCAAGTGGGAGAGAGTAGCGATCGAGCTGCTGAACAGGAATGGATTTGTGGTTTTGAGAACTTCTGTAGGTAATTGTCATGTGCCCTGTTATCTGGAGCAAATATTTCAAGGTCTTACGGGGCAGATAGTTGTGCTGGACCAGTTTGCGAAAGTAATTTATTCTGCAAAGAGATGTGGATTTTTCACAGCTCTTGCTTTTAAATTTATTATTTTTTTTTCAACAGTTCAGGGGAGTTTGGTTTGGCCAAAGCACGTGAAAAACTGTGTGTGAAAATACTTTTACTTCCTCTTGAGTGTTCTAAATTTGCGTTTTACCAGTGTTTCGCTTCTCTAGGCTTCTTGATTGCTTCAGATGTAGAATTTTTTAAAAATTCCCCACCATGTTATCTTGGTGGTCATTTCTTCCCCTTCCAGAATTAATCTCAGCCTCTAAAAGCTCAGATATGCATTGTTTTCTGTTAGTTGTGGGAAAATTAAAGTTTAGAAGAAGGTAGACGAGAGTAACACAGAGGGGTACTGTTTAAGCAAGAAGTATTTGTAAGCAAATTAGCGTTTCTCTCGGTTTCTCGACCCCTCGAAGTTCTCAGCAAGAGGCCTTGTAGTGTCCTCCAGTGAGTGCCGAGATACATTATTTGATTGTCGTTTTGATCTGTTTTTGCAATGTCAGGCAGGGTTTTGTTTTTTTTTTAATAGCGTTCTCAGAGTTGTCTGTCTTGAAAGTCATTTAGGATCGTTTTGGTTCCTGCTTCCTCTTAGCGTCCCTTCCCACTGTGACATTCCAGCCATACTTCCCCCGCTTTCAATTTCTAGAGGCGGCTGTGAGAGGCGGTGCATCCGCACCCTGAAACTCTCCCAGGTTTCTTTCGTTGCAGCTTCTCGGTAGACACCCCCTGGTCATTCTTCAGGTCTCCCTGTGGAGTTCTCTGCCTCTGGGAGGCCCCTGATGTTTCATCATACAACGGATGACCCTTCCGGACATTGCCGTAATTCCATGTACCACCTACTTTTCTATGATCAAATTCTCTTTCCTTGCCTGTGTTCCCCATTAGACTGAATAACCCGGGAATCCTTGATTCTCAGGATCTGCTGCGGCTCCTATCACATGGCAGATGATCCACCAACATAGTTCACTCCTAGGTTGTAGTTTTTATTAGATTATCAGGCAGTTTGGGCCCAAGCCTGGGAAAATGTGAACAGGATAAAGTGGTGATTCATACTGGGACTAATTCTGGGCCTGACCTTTGACTGTTTGAAAAATCTTTATTGCTAGATGCCAGTGGAAGCTCTGTAGCTATTACAGAGCTATTAAGGGTGTGGCAGTTATGCACCCAAAGTCAGAACATCTGTTTTTGTTGGGGAACCTGTGGCTTTCTTGTTGTTGAGTTCCTAGATATTTCTGTATTTTTTTCCTACTTAAGTAATCCTGAAGGACTGGAGAGGAAAAAGAGGCAACCTGGAATTGTTCCTTGCTGGAAGCCAAAGGTTGTGGGCATCAGAAGCGGAATTACGGGTGTGTTCGGCTCAAGATGAAAACTTGAAGCCCTGTGACCTGGCTGAAGAAAAATATGTACACGAATGGCATGTCCAGTGTGTATTGGTTTGTCAGTTTATAGAGGTCTGGGTGTTTTTGCAGGGGGGAATCCCTGCAGGATAGAGACTCAGTAACACTGGCGGACATGGAAAGTTAGTAATGTCCGGAGAGAGGGTGTTCCCATGATGCAGTTTGTTTATAGTGGGTGGATGAGTGAGAAAATGAGGTGGTCTCATGATGCGAGTGCCCCAGAGAAAAGCAGCGACAACTGGTCGCTTGTCTGTTTGTGTGGTAGAGTCAGACATTTTATTCGACACGCTGCTTATTGAGCCCATACTGTGCACCACTGAGCAAGGTATCTCAGAACTGAAGGTGAATAGGAGGCCAAGGTTTCTGCCCTGCAGGTGCGTGGTAGATATGTCGGGGAGATAGGCAAGCCAAAAACATAATTATGTGCATGAGGTAGATATGCTTATAGAGTGATGGCTAGGGCACAGAGAAAACCTGCAGTAGCTATTACTCAATGGAGGGAGGGTAAGGAACTCAGATCTCTCCCCAGGAGCCTTGAGATTTTCTTTCATTTTTATGCACTTCCTTCAAATTTTTCTTTAATGAGTATGTCTCAGCAGAGCATGATGGCTCATCCCTGTAATCCCAGCATTTGGGAGGCTGAGGCAGGAGAATTGATGTAAATTCAAGGCCAGTCTGGGCTACATGCATAGCGATACCCTGTCTCGCCCCCCCCCAAAAAACCCATGAAGCTTAGTTCTCTTTTGGTCATAAGAAAATTCAAAGGTATATGAGCAAAGAGGAATTCATCAATGCATTGTGGGAGTAGACGGACTCAGGATAAGTATGGCTTTATGTTTGGCTGAATTCAGGGGTTCTGCTCTTTAGGCATACTGTGTGACCTGTGGGTCTATGTCCTCCCCCCATTGTTCTCCGTACTAGTCCTGGAGGGAAAGAATACTTTGTGACTGTGGCCAAAGTCCCAGGACTGGCTGTCAATCTTTGTGGGTCACATGCCTGCCCCAGGAAGAGTAGTAGTCAGCTCCACCCAAGCCATGTGGCCTGAGTGAAGGAGCGCGGCTCCCCAGGTTCCACTGGGTGCTGACACCAGCAGAAAGGAGATGGGTGCTGATCAGGCAACCAAGAAACAGGCCTTTTCACAGTTGTGTTGATTTTTGAAAACCCTTAGCTGCAAATAATCCAGCGAACACAGACGTGTTTCGGGGATGTGTTCATGCAAGTAGAGGAGGTATGTGCTTAGGTGAGGGTCTTGAGGTGTCAAGGAGCAGGAGTTTGAGGGACCGAACAAGAAGGGCATGGTTCTGGCTCTGGGAAGGAGTGTCACACAGGCTATTTTTTTCTGCATGATCAAAGTTTCTTCTAGGATTAGATGGTTTGCGTTTGGATAAGTTATGATTCTACAGCCAAATTCCTAGAGGGCCAGACTAGTAAAAACAGGAGCACTGCGGGCCAGCTGAGGGCTGCCCGAGGACATAGAAGGCCACTCAGTGTGCCCCACCTCTGGCGTTTTGAAGAATAGTCTGAAATGTGGATTTCAACTTTTAATTCAACTTCAGTCACCATGACACTCAAATACTCCAGGCCTGATGTGGACGATGACTGTCAACCACGTAGCTAGGACCTGGAAATTAACAGTTCCTGTTACTACTCGATTTTGACTTTGGGCAGTGATGGTGAACCTGAGTTTTGAGTGTTATAAACAGCTTGCTGTGGCACGCGTGCCATAGGTTCACACCTCTCATCTACAATAGATACATAGATAAATTGTACTTTTCCATCCCTTGGCATTGCCTGATCACGCGTGCCATAGGTTCACACCTCTCATCTACAATAGATACATAGATAAATTGTACTTTTCCATCCCTTGGCATTGCCTGATCTGAGATCTAATGGCCCTCTCCGTAAGGGAGGGCTCGCCAGCTCACAAATAGTCCTGTGCATTACTAGAAGCCCAGGTTTTCCCATCGAGTCCAAAGGGTGTCTGTTGATCTCAGTAGTCTCTCCCATGAAACAGCCCGTCCTGTGTCTGACCGTCAGACACGCGCTGATGCCGCCAGCATTACATTCTGCACCCTGTACCTACTCCGAAGTTTCCCATCCATACCTCATGTTCACGCTGCCGTTTTCCTCGCGTACTCCTGATAGGGCTTCTGAGAATGGCCAGCTAGCTGTCCCTTCACTCCAGGCCAACCAGATTCCATTCAGCCTGTGCAGCTTTCAGGAGTGGAAGTCTCACGTGTTTGTAGTTGCTTCTCAGCCTGATCTCCCATGACTGTTACGGGATCCGTATGTTGTGAAATCGCAGAATATCAGATAAGGTTATTTACAGGCGAGAATCTTTTTTGGGGAAGAAAATGAACAGTAAGAGGATGTGGTGGTACAGCAGTATCTCATTTGAGCAGGCTGCATGCTGTGCTGTCATGGGATTTCCTCATGGCAGAGGTTCTCAGGGCATCCGAGGGGAGAGTAGAGGGTCCTGGGCTCAGTCTGTGCACCGTGCGTTCTGGTCAGACCACAGGGTGTTGTGCGTGTGTCATTCCATCTGTTTCTCAAATGTAGGCAGACGCCATAGCAATGCATCAAGTACAGCCCCATTAAATGCACACTTACCTTCCCATCTGCTTCCTGTCTATTTTCTTACCTCTTAAACCCACTGTACTTAAGTACAGTGGACCCATAATCTTGTATCTGAAACCCTTGAGGTTTTTCAGATGAGTTTCACAACACAACTTTTTACATTTTTGAAAATACATAATTGCTGTATATGATAGCGCCAGCGAAGTCTGGAGTAGCACCTCATACTCCAGCATACTAGTATTTCTATATCAGAACGTACGAATGTACTTACACCAGAGATGGCTGTATAAAGATTTAGCTTGGCATCAGTCCAGGTCAAGTTTTGTTGCCAGATGAGATACAAAAAAACTTCAGAGTTTTTTGGGTTTTAAACTGGTAGATACGGATTGTGGACCTGTTATACAGCAAGTAAGGTACCTACTGAGTACTTTTTTTTTTTTTTTTTAACTTTAAGTGTTTCTTATGCCCCAGAGCTTGGAAACCACAGTTCTATTGTGTAAGCAGACTTAAGTGCCTGGGCATATAAAATAGGTAAGTCAAGTGGGTCAAAGTGGGAAGGGTGGGGACCATGGCGAACTGTTGAATGGTACAGTTTATTTAAAGGGGGCATTGCTGCTCTTCAGCTCTAGCCCCTTGTTGCCTTGGTGAAGGTGGGTGCAGCTTAGTCCTATCTCCCTCATTTTTAGCGATGTTCCAGAATGCAGTTCTTCAGGGAAGGGCCTTGAGTTGTAAATGTTAGCAATGAAAAAAGAAATCCCACTCCATAGGCCAAAGAAAGCCTATCTAAGTTTTATCTGGCCTTGGGCTGTCTGCTTTGACCTGTAGCTTAGAGACTGCTGCTTGTGGTGTGAACTGCTCCTGCAGATGGGGACAGCAGGTTTGTTTTACATTATTCCACACTTGCATGCTCTACTTTTGTATATAAAGTCTTTCATAATGAAAACCATAAAAAGTTGATAGGCACTTTATTTTAGAGCCACCTTACCTTCCAGCCAGTAGGAAAATTTTCACTTACAAATTTGATACTTTAAAAATTACTTATCTTGCAAAAGAAAAGCTTTACTTTAAAAATACAGTAGGTGGGGTGGGGGATATAGCTCAGTGGAATAAGTGCCTGCCTGGCAAGTGCAAGGTCCTGAGTTCCAGTACTGCAAAAAAACAAAAATAAAAATACAGTAGGCATGGCAGGCAGTTTGTTATGTAGCAAAGGCTTACAGAAACACTATGTGCATTTAGAGTAAACTTTTCAAGATTCATGAAAAATTTTTAGTATGTTGCACTGAATTATTTTGGGGAAACTTGGTAGGTTTAGAACGTTAAATAGGGGCTAAGGATATAGCTTAGGAGCACAGCACCTGCTTGGCAAGTACAAGGTCATGAGTTCAATTCCCGGTACCAAAAAAAAAGTACAGTAGGTGCTTAAATTTTTTTCTTAACCCAGGGCCTGGTATTGAGCTGTACCCCAGCCCTTTTTAAATTTTGCTAATTGCTAAGGCTGGGCACACCTCTCATCTCCCTGCCACAGGCTCCCAGAGTGCTGGGATTTCAGGAGTGCACCATCATGCCTGGCTAATGCACTCTATCGATGAGGCGCATTGGCTGCTTCCTTTTGATTATCCCCTTCCTTTTCCCTTTCTCCTCCCCATCCTTCTTGTTTTCAGCCGCTGTCCTCAGAGACCCTTGTTCTCCTAGCCAGTTTGATCTCTCTCCTTTAATGTTGCACTAGCCTTTCTTGCAGTGTTGTCCTACACGATTCCATCAGGTGTATGCTTCTAAATGAGCTTAACGCGTGAGTGTTCGCCTACGTAGGCTCTCCGGTGAATACAAACCTTGGTATAAGTCAGTGTTCAGAAACACACGGCAGTTCTCCCAGCTGCCCATCACCTGTCAGTGTGGACATCTGTAACAGCTTGTGCTTCCTGTGGTCATTGATTACCTGCGGATGCCTGGGCAGGTACCCAATGGCTGCTTGAACTAAGGAAGACACAGAAGTCTTTCTCCCTCGCTAGATAATGTGAGCGCTAGGGTCAAGGGGGTGTGGTGAAGCTCTGGGGTCTCTGCCTGTGCCAGGGCTCATCGAGAGCTTTCTCGCCAACACCCAAGCCACGTGGCGACAGGCGGGCAGAGGTTGGCAGGCGATAGAGAGTTTCAGCAGGGCAGAAATGCTCTTAGGGGAAACACTTCGAACATACCATATTTTGTGGGGTTTTTTGTGAATCTAAAAGACAACCATTATTGGATTCTTAGTGAACAACTGTCTCCAGCTCTGTCATTTTCAAATCAGTTGAAAAGAGGGTAGCTGCTCATAGATGTGTTTATTCTTAAGCCCAGAGTGGCTGTGGTGCTTTAGTTCAGTCCCTGGATGCATCTCCATCCAATAGAAGGTGTAATTCGGTCCTGAAGGCTTTCAAAAGCTCTAGGATCATCATTCTCTTGTTTTCTTTACCAAGTGTTAGTTCACGACCATCTTTTCCCCAAAAGAGTTTTTGCTGTACATTGAAAATCTTCTGTTTTTCTCACAGTGGAACTTTATACTTACACATCTCCTGAAATCATGTTAATACTGTTTTTGTTTTGGGGTTTTTTTTGAGACAGGGTCTCATGTAGTTCAGGCTGGCCTTGAACTCATTATGTAGCCCAAGCTGGCCTTGCACTCACTAGGATACTCCTGCCTCAGCCTCCTGAGTGCTGGAATTATAGGTGTGTGCCACCATGCCTGGCTAAAAAGATAATTATAGGGGCTGGGGGGTATAGCTCAGTGGCATAAGCGCTTGCCTGGCAAGCGCAAGGTCCTGAGTTCGATCCCCGGTACCGGAAAAAAAAAAAGAAATTAAAAAGATAATTATTGTATCTACTGACTTTTTGTTGGGCTGCCTCTTCTCTTCCATCACTTTATGGCTTTGAGTGTGTGATGTGTGAACATTAATGCTACACTATTTTAATAATTTAAATTTGATACTGGGAATCAAACTCAGGGTCTCACGCTTGCTAGGCAGGTATCTCTGGCCTTTATAATTTATTTTGTGGTATTTAAAATCAGTTACATCTGCCAAATTATTTTTCAGTTACTTTTCCCTAGTTTTATCTAAAGATGAATATTATTCCTTCTTTTCTAGTTTCCAGAAGTTTCAAGATTTTGATTGATTTGAGTTTTGTCATTACAATAATCTGTTGAGTACCTGATCTGGGCTAGGTGCTGTGGATACATGCGTTTATGACGTAGTAAGTCAGTGCACTTAGCCTCAAGGACAATTAATAGATACAGCCCGATCTCAGGGAGATGGGAGATTGATCGCGCTCACAGAAGCATGGTGCTTCCTCGATATTTCCTAGTTAATGTTGAGTAAAGGGCCTTTTTATTTTAATCGGTTAATATATATGACATTAATGTTCTATATGTTTAAATTCCTTTAGTTAGTTAGAACTGTTCATTTTGTTATCTCTTTGGCTCATATATGTAGATTTTATCTGTGTTGTGTTTCTGTTTTTCCTTTTTTCCCCTGAGGTACCAGGGATTGCACACTCAGGGTCTTTGCCTTGAGCTGCATCTCCAGTTCTTTTCGCTTTTTTCGAGACAGGGTTGCTGCACTAAGTTACCCAGACTGGGCTTGAATTTGTAATCCTTCTGCCTCAGCCTCCTAGAGTGCTAGGATTACAGGTGCATACCACCATGCCTTGCTTTATCTTTTCAAGACGGGATCTTATGTTGTCCAAGCTGGCCTCTGCCTCCTGGACATACGTGATTGTACTGCCTTAGCTTTCTCAGTGGCTGAGACTACAGGAGCCTAGCACCATGATGGGCTAGTATTTTTTTCATGGCATTATTTGGTTAGACTCTAAAGTGATGTCTTGTGTAACTATAGTAATATTGTGTAAAGGGTATATGAAGGTACTTCTATTGGGCATTCCAGAAACATGTTAAGGAATGCTTAAGTGCACTAAGATACAAATGCCATGATACGATAGTTTCCCCGCTCAAGTTTGCAAGCATGTTTCATTTTTGTACAGTATGCCTTACAGTGTATCTGATACCCGAGCCTTTACATGTGTCTTAGTCCTAAGGTTGATGGGTGATTTTAAATGCAGGGTACTGAATTTGTATCGATGGATTACATGGAGAAAACAGTTGCAGCGCGTGTAGGCCTGGGAAGAATGGCATGAATGAGTCGAGAAATAGTGAGGAGTTTAACTGGAACAGATGTGGCAATATGTTCGTATCACTTCTAAAGAAGTGGTTAGCAAGAGCAGCCATGTGTGCCTGCGGCCGAGACAGGAGGATTGCAAGTTCAAGTCTCACTTGAGTGACTTACACCCCGTCTCAAAATTTAAAAAAGGCTTGGGGGATGCATGCTTCTGGATTTGCTCCCCAGCACCCCCCCAACCAGAAAAAGGGATCAGCAGAACAAGGTAATGCAATTGTAGGCTCTGAATCTAGGGCAGTCTTTAGGAGTATAAACTGCCTATAGATTTTATATAGAGGTTCTTAACACTCTGGCCAGAAAAATCATCCACACAGATTTGTATGTAATTCCATGGAATTCGGAAACATTCTCAAGTCCACGACAGGAACCCCACGATGAAAGAAAACCCACCTACCTGGCTGGCAGTGGAAGAAATCTGCTAGGTGTCAGGGAGATGTGTGGCTACAACTTCCATGCTGGGAACTGCTGTCTCCAACAGCAGCAGCTCAGATGTGCAACTCATAGGTGTACGGGTGTGTGCTGCTCTCCTAGTTTCTAAAACAGACTCAGAGCCCCGCCCCCAAATTGGAAGCGTAGTTCACTCTGTGATGAGGCATCACAATCAAGTTATTTTCTCTGTAGAACTAGCTCTCTTGGCAGTTAAGTGAGTGCTTTTTAAAAGTTTTAGGTGAGGCCTTCATAAAATGAGAACTGCCTCGGGGGTGAGGTATGGTTACAAGGGTACTGAACTTGACTCCAAAGAGGTGAGAGTCCTGGTTTGTGCTGGTCACTGGCTCTCTCCTGTGGTCTTGTAAGACCAGGGCTCCTGACATTGCCAAGGAACGAGCTGTGGGTATGTGTAAGAAGTCGCCATGTGATAAGGAGACACCGTAGGACAGCAAGGAAGGAATATGAGACAGCAGGTTAGTATTGGGGAAAGTAGGTTTGATTTCACCTCACCGTGTGCCAGAATAAATTTCAAACAGCTTAGGAGTTTCACGTAGGAGCCGAGGGTGTAGCTCAGTGGTAGAATGATTGCCTAACATGATTCCCAGCACTAGGAGAGAAAAAGTCTCATGTAGAAAAACTGTATAAGCAAATCTGGCTTATTGCAGAAAGTACTTCATGATTTGGCATAAAAATGCGGAGCTAGAATGATATAACCTGTCGATTTAACCACATAGTAATCAAATTTGGAGCTGTGTAGCTCAGTGATAGAGGACTTGGTCAGCTTGGATGAGGTCCTAGGTTTGATCCCCACCCTTGAAAAAAACAAACTGTTATAAATATTGTAATTAAATCATGTTGAACAACCATCTGGGAAAAAATAGGCAGCAACCCCACAGTGTTGATATACAGTGTATCAACATTTCAGTTTATTTTTGTCTTTTTGAGACAGGGTCTATGCTATGTAGTTCAGGCTGGCCTCGAGCTCACTTTGTAGCCCAGGCTGGCCTTGAACTTGCAACGATCCTCCTGCCTCAGCCTCCCAAGTACTGGGATTACAGGTATGGGGCAATGTCTCAGTTTAAAGAGCACCTCCTGGTGAGCGAATATCATGCACAACTGCAGATGTAAGTGTACGAGTGTCTTCAAAATTACAACTTCTCTAGGAAGCGTGACTTTAAACCTGCAGTTTTCACTAAGTTGACAAAGGCCAGGGCAATGGCACGCTGCTGTCTTGGGAGCAGAGAGAGGCTTCCTTTTCCAGAAGGAAGTCTGCCATCGTGTTGTAAGAACCACTAAGCCCGCATCCCAACCCTGTGTCTGATGCCTCACTGCGGCCCCTTCTTTTGGACCCTGCTTCCCTCAGGCAGCTCCTCCTGAACTTTCTTGTTCTCCTGCTTCCTCTGACCCAAGTCCTCCTTCCAGTTCCTCTTGGACATCACTCTGAAAATTCCGTGCAGCTGGATTTTCTTTCACCTGTTCTGGAGAATACCAGCTTGACCTTTCAGCTTTTCTCCTGTACCTGAGACACAGGGCCCAGCTGGGCTTCTCCATGCTGCTTTCCAGTCCTCGGCCCGGCTCCCCACCCCGCTTCACTGAGTGCCTTTGCCAGACCTTTCAGTTTTCTCAGAGCTGCTCCATGCTACATCCATCAAACCCACTCTCCTTAGACAACCTGCCTTCCCATTTCCAGAGAAAACTGGTTATGCCACTGGCAGTATAGAGGTCAAGTTTATCAGTGCCTGTGTCCCTGGATCCTGCCACCTGACCACGGCAGCCTTCCAACCAGGGCCACTTCCCAAGGCCTTCACCTTCTCAGTTTCCCTCTCTTTGCCGCCTGTGCTCAGTGTCTGTATGACCGGAGTGACATCAGCTTTCCCGTCCCTTCCTGGGCTTGGCCTCAGCCTGTGTCTTGCTCTCCAGTGCTTATTCTATTTTTGTGTCCACAAGGCCTGGCCCAGAGCAGGCACCCAATAAATATTTTAATGAATGAGTCCCAAACTAATTGAAATTTTAAGTGAATTTTTTTCTAGACAATCAGTGGCACCAGTGTTAATTTTTAGGGGAAAAAACTCCTGAAAATGGTATTGGAGAGTCAACGTGGGCCACCCCAGTACCCCTGCATGCTGTCCCCTTCTACTCCGACCCTCTCGGCCCCGCCTTTTTGGCCTCTCTCCCACAGGGCCCACTTGTAGCTGGCCATTCATCCTTGCTTTGCTCACACCTCACTCCGGCTTCCCTTCCCTGGCCAGGGACTCCTGTTCTGTGGCCTACCTTGGCTTTTGCGTTGTGTTCCCCAACCTTCTGCCCTTTGCCTTCATCTTCTCTGCAGGAGCTGCTCTGTGAGCAGATGCCCTGAAGTCTGCATTTGCTGCTCATAGTTACAGCATGCGTAGCATCTCTGGTCCACTTGCCTCTTTTGTGCTTTAGAATCAGACAGCAAACCCGCTCTGGATGTGCACCCCGGAATGTTCAACAGGTCCCTTCAACTCAGGCTTTTCAGAGGTGGCATCCTTCACATCTTCAGATCTCTTTCTCTTAGGGTGAAAGGTCTTAGGAGTACGGAGGCAGGTGCTCTCACTGGATGCTTGGCGGTCACCATGGTTTCTTGCTTCCCACTCAGTAAGGTCTGCCCCTTCTACCTTTGGACTGCAGTAATTCTCTTCTTGGGCATGTCCCTCCCTCTTCTCACCTGTACGTTGTATTCTTGGGTCTCCTGACATACCCCCAATTTGTTTTTCCTCTCACATCTTCACGTAAAAAGCTACGGTGATCACGATCCTGACATTTATTGTATGTTTATTTGGCATCAGGTACTATTCCAAGGACTAGTCTTATACACTCATTTTATTCCCCCAAACCCTGAGAAGTTATCCCCTTTCACAGGTGTGAGAACACAGCACAGCAGGGTTTGAGCCTGTCTGGGGTCACGGATGTAGTCTGCACTCGGAAATCACTGTGCAGTAATAGCAGTACAAGAACTTTTTGAGCTTTCTAGAAATTAACATTTGCCTGTATTAACCTCTTAATTTTTTGTTATATAACATATTCTTAAGTATGTTTTGCTGAGAAAATAAGACGCAAAGATCTTAAGCAATCCATTCTTAGTTGTGCAGTCCTTGGGTGGTGGGCTGGGCTGACCCCAGTCAATTTGCTCGAGGATCCCCCACTCTTAGACCTTTTACCCACTGCAAGGAGCCAGCATTTATGGGGTGGGGGTGGGGGTGGGGCATCTGTAACAACCATTGTTGAATTCCTACCACCTTTGTTTAGCTAAGTTCCAGTATCACTTTTAATTTTTTTTATTACTTTTTATTCTCTTTAATGGTTTGATCAATTTTGCATTCTTATATCCGGTAATCTCAGCAACTTTGAAGATAACAGTATGTAAATAACAGCCACTGTTTATTTCTATCATTTTTTTTGAAATCCTGTATTGCTTTTGTTGTGTTGTCTGTTATTTTTTTTATTCTCTAAAACAATCTCCAAAACAGTTTTTAATCTGAACACTTTCACAAATATTGTATTATTACATGTTCTCAGTATACAGTGATTATATTCCTTGTAGGGAGTTCAAATGTGCACACAGCACAACTGAATTCTTATGTTCTTTGTCCCCTCCAGACCTCCATCTCTTGGTCCTCTCATTTATAAAAAATCTTTTCATTTCCAATTGTTATTTTACTCTAATTTATATTTTGGGTTTCTCATGTAGGACAAAGTGATACTTAAGCTTGTGCGTGATTTATTTTACTTGATGTTATGGTCTCAGGGTGCATCCGTTCCCCCAGATGGCCCAGGGCTGTTTCTGTCCTACAGAGTGGTTCTCCACTGTGACCCCACATTTCCTTCATTTGTGTGTCGGCGGACATATAGGCCAGTTCCAAGATTTAATCATGAATTGTGAACACATTTAGGGGCAGTTTTGAGTTTGCCTTCTGGGGGTGATACCGGAGATGTGCATACGTAAGTGAGATGCTCTGCCTAGTGAGAGTTCTCGGCTGGGACCCAGGAGGAGCTCAGTGCCCAGTGTCTGTGCTTAGCTTGAAGACCTTGCTTCAGTCCTCAGCACCAAGAGAGAAAAACAACAGTTCTTGGTATCGTAGGAAAATACTAGTATATCATATTTAAACAATATTGAGATACAGGAAAATGCAAATTTGCCCCAAAATGCTGGAGAATTTCTTTGCTGAATCTTCTGCCTACTTCCTGTCATTGCTGATTTTATAATTTGCTCATTGATAAATTCTTAGGAATCTGTCTGTGGTAATAACATATTAGTGCAACAGATTGAAGTGTTGCTTTCACTGGTAGGTTCCTCAGATTAGTGGTGAAAAATTAAGAAATTTAAAACACTATGAAATGCTTCACTGAACATGCATTTGTCTTTTCTCCCATTAAAATCCACTAAATGTTATAGAAGACAATTTTTTATAACAACCATTTTTTAAAAACCTTGCAAATTAAAAAGTGCACCGAGAATCGCTTAGAAAAAGTCCCCATCGTATGTACTACACGAACCCATGAAGAAGTAGGTCAGTAGAGAGGGAAACAAGTGTGGTCTTACTTGTGAATAAACAATGAATAAATTGAATAAATAAATGTGTGAATAAATAAAAATAAATGAAAAAGTGATGAATAAATCGTCCAAGGCAGGACAAGGAAGATAAAAGTATTAGGAAAAGCAGTTATGTCATCTCCCCTCCCCGCCCCCCGCAGTTTAGGGATTGAACCCAGGACCTTTGAACTGAGCTACATCTCCAGCCCTTTTATTATTTTTTGAGAGACAGGGTCTCACACTAAGTTGCCAGGGTTGGGCTAGAACTTCCATCCCCCTGCTTCAGCCTCCCGGAGTGCTGGAGTTAAAGGCGTGAGCCACTGTGCCTGTGTCCATTGTTTTTAAGGTAGAAGTAAAGGAAACAGCTAAGAATAAGACAGTTACTGGAAATTAAAAACTAATAGTTATCAACTTAGGATAAGCCTCAGGAAACTACAGAGGGACCTGTAAAAACAAACTGAACCAAGTATCCATCTTTCAAGTTCCAGGGTACTAGACTTTTAAAATTTATATGATCAGGGACAGCATTAGTGAAGAACAACTATTGAACAGGCTACCACAGTCAGAAGAGTCTCCTTCCTCTTCGTCCAGGCCACTGTCTTGGTAACTTGAGTAAGCTCTGTTGGTCTTTATGGACTGTCACCTTTTGCCTCCTCGCATCAAGAGGCCTTTCCTTTCTGGCATCTGCAGATTGCCGACTACATGGTTCACTTGGGTGGTTTTTCCCGTCCTTTCCCTGGGGGCATTTGAGAAGGTCTCCAGGTGTTTTTAGTGGCCACCAAGTGCGGGTGAGGCAGGGTGGGATACATTGCCCCTTGCTTCTATTTGGGTAGAGACCAGGATGTTGTTAAATAATCTACAGTGCCCAGGTCCACCTGTCACAGGAAAGAATTGTCTAGAGCAAATGGTGGACAGTGCCACATTTGATGCGTGCATTCTAAAGAGCCTAGTAGACCTGCAGCCCGAACTTTCCCTTTAATTTCCCCTACTTCTGACGCCATAGAAAGGAAAGACAGATAGTTAAACATTGGCAGTCTTTATAGTGAAGCTAGTCAGGATACTTTCTTAGAAAGCAGATAACATTTGTACTATTGCATTGTGGCTAGTCTGCCTACATAGTAAAACTGCAGGTGTGAGTGCTATCAAGAGTGACACTTAGCCTGGGGCAAAACTATTTATGATTAGAGAGATCCTCAGATCTAGCCCCTACTCTTAATCCTATCTGCACCCATTCCCACGAGTCTGGGTCCAGCCTCAGTTTTCTACTAGGACAGCTCTGGCTAAGGAGCGTTGGCCTAAGGGGTGAAAGCTGTTTGCCAGCTACCCCTGAAGAGGCTTCTCCACTTGGACCAGCTAGGTGTAAAGTCACAGTGAGGTCTTCCGGAGCTGAAATCTTTGTAGCCTTGTGTTTGCTAAAATGTCTGTTTCTGAGGGCTGTTTTGGTTTCTCCGTGTGATAGAGAATTGTAGGTGACCAGTTTGCGCTTTAAGCACTTAAAGCTTAGTGTTTCTGATGACCAGTCAGCCACCACTCAAGTCGTTGCTCCTGGCATGGAAAGTACCTCCCATCCCTGTCTGCTTTCAGGTTTTCCTGTTCATCTTTGGTTTGGAGCAGTTGACTTGGGTGTTTTTGCTTGTTTTTCTTTGTATGTATTTGGCTAGGGGTTCTCTGAGTGTCTTGGATCTGTGGGTTAATATAGCATTCATTTTTGAAGAGTTTTGTATGTTCTCTATGGGTTAATATCTTACTCATTTTTGAAGATTTGTGTATGTCCTAGCCTGCATTCCCATTTTCCTGGGACTCATGGCGCGTGGTGTAGGTGGGATCGTCTCACAGCTCGTGGGCACTTTGTTCCAGCTTTCATTCTTTCTCCTGTTTTAGTTGGGATAATTCCTTTAAGTCTCCAAATCCCTCCTCTGTTCCCGCTTTTTAATCCATCTTTTCCTCTAAATTCTTTGTTTCTGGGACAGTTCTGAAGTCCCTGCAGGGTGGACCCTTTGGTCACCTCGACTAGCTCTGGGTCTACTTGTTGACTCTGCTGCTTCGGTGATACGCCCCATTGTCCTGCAGCGATTTCTGACTGGGACAGGAGTGGAAGTGAGAATGGCCGTGCCCTGTCTGTCTCCAAGCAGCATGAGGGTGTGAATGTCGGTATAGTGCACTTAAGAGTGTGGGCTTTGCTGTGAGATCAGTGTTCTCTTTGTGGCGGTTCCTGCTTATCCCAGATCTCCTGCCTTCCCTCACACTTGGGCCTCTCAGCCCTGGGGCCTTCCTGCGGGGGAGACCACTGAGTGGCACTCACACTTCAATGCTGAGTCCTGCAGGGTTCCTTTCAGGGTTCCCTCTGCAGCCTCTCAGCGTTCCTTGCCTCGGTGGCAGGGACGCTCAGTGCTGCCCCTCTCACTGTGCTTGGTGGCAGCCTCCTCCTACGCAGGGTGAGGCCCAGAGTCCCTGAAGGTTTCCTGCGCTGTCTGGGAGTTGCCTGCCTCTGTGCTAAGAGGGCAATTTCATCCCAGCCGCGTCACCTTGTGTCTGTTGCCTTCGAGTTCTCCCACCTGTGTTCCTGACCCTTGTGTACTCTTCTACTGTCCAGCATCTGGGTTTTCCCTTAGGCCTGAACAGCCGGCCCGTTTTCAGAAAACTTTTCTGATCTCTTAGGTCTGCATTCAGGGTCCCTTGTGTCCCCTCTGTAACCTCCTGCAAAGCAGTGTAACTACTTTGTGCCTGGGTGTCTAATCTCTACAATGGGCATTGCAGTAATATTAATTTCATGGTTCTGTTGAGGATTAAGTGGTTTGATAGCTGTTACATGTGTCTTACTTTCCTCGTTGGGACACGACACCGAGCACCACAAATTAAAGGAGGGAAAGTTTGCTGTGGCTCACAGTTGACCGAGATTTTAGCCTGTAGTTGGGTGGTGCCAAGGCCGCGTGATGTGGCAGAGGCGGCTTGCTTATGGCACGGTGGTGAAGCAGAGACTCTGATCGAGGGAGGAGAGATAGGCTCTTAGGGCCTCCCTGCTGGGGATCCCCCTCCAACCAGGCTTTACCTTCTAACGGCACATGTGGTAGTACCACTCCCCACGATCCAGGCACCTTCCAGGTGCCTCCCCATGAGCATGAGGGCTTTGGGAGACATCTGGACATGAGCCACGATACAGTCCTTCCCATTAGGTGGCTAAGAGCAAGGTCTTGTCATGATACTCCCCACACTGAGAGTCTATCTTGGAAAATGTGGCAAGTCTCTTAACCTCTTTGCCTCAGTTTTCCTTACCTGTACACGGGGACAAAAGTACTTCAGAGACTCACTGCGAATGTGCTGGAATTCCTTCTTGCAGAGTGCCGGGACTGTGCTGGGCACGATTGAGCTCAGTAGCTCAGGCTGCGACGATGACAGCGGAGGAGGGCCCTGTGCTCACCCTGGTGGAGCGGTCAATCACCACTCTGGAATAAAATGCTGTATTTTCCTAGATAGTTCTTGAGCTCTGTCAAGGCCAGGGCTGAAGCTCTCACGCAGGGTGGCTCAAGCAAGGGAACCAAATATTTGTCTAGTGACTAATCCCATGGAAAGGTTAGTGGCAGAGTATGCACGACCACAGCCTGTGGTTTAATCCAGCTGTGCTGCATGGCTCTGCTCAGTGAATCTGGAATTATTCGAGAATCCTTTTAAGAAAACATTTTTTTAAAAAATGTTTTCTCTTTTGACTCATCTGCACTGACCTCTCACCAGGCACTTTTTTGACCTTTAAGAGAGCAAATAGAGATTTATGGTGCTCCCCACCCAGAATCTATTTTGTCATCCTTCAAAAGCTGCCTCTCCCTGGTTTTCCAGGTGAATAGTTTTTCCCATCATTTTTTTAAGTGTGTCATCTGATTATTTTTAAAAATTAAAGACAAAAAGAACAAAAATACATGACCTCAAAATTAAATGATAGGTATTATCAATTGTTGCTACATTATATACTATTATTGTCAGTGAAGTTGCTCAGTACCCTAGACATAAGAATGCAAAATTGATCAGACAGTAACAAGTAATTTAAAAAAACACATTGGAGTACAAGATGGTAGTTCAACAATGGTTCTTATACTGCACATTGTTTTCAGATTTCCTGTCATTTTTGTGCCCAACATGAAACATGGCACTTTCTGGGCCATATCTAGAATGTATGTGCATTGTAGAAACCTAGAAGGGCCCCAGTTGTCCAGTCTCCGGATGGTCTGCCTTTTTAAGCATAGTGGCCAGGACTTCTGTGTAGAGATAACATTCTTCCATTTGCCAAGCAGCTTGGAAAGTTTGCAAAAGTTATCTCTTTTGCCGTTTTATTGTAGTCTTTTAAGTTGTGTGAGAGTTTTGACGGAAATGTAATTAAAGTGAGGGGCAGAAGGTGAAGGGAATGTGTGTTTAGGTTACCTAGTTGGTTTGTAGTGGAGCTAGGAGCAGAATGTAGAAGCATGACAATTTGAGAAACCCAGCTTTGTTCTGTGATGTTGAAATAACTGTCTTGCTGAAGACTCAGGGCCATTTTACATTGTATTTAATGGGTGTCTGCCTCAGTTTCCATGCACATAAAACAGGAAAGAAAAATTGCTCTGTAAGGTTACTTATATAACATGAACTAATATGTATGAAAGTACTTAAATAACGTAAAATCACTAAGTAGTTTTTTGTAAGCTTTAGCTGAGAAATCTGGTGTTAAATGATTAAGGTGAGCCAGATGCGCTGGGGCATATCTGTAACCCTAGCGCTCAGGAGGCTGAGGCAGGAGGATTGCTGAGAGTTTGAGGCCAGCCTGGGTTACAAAGTGAGCTCAGGGCTAGCCTGAACTTATAGTAAGACCCTGTCTCAAAAAGAAAGAAAAAGGCTCTTGATGAAATAGGTTCATTTCTATGAATTGGTTTTCGTGCTTGATTTCTATTGAACAGAGAGCACTTTAATATTCCTAATACTTTCTGAGCATTTTTCACATTGGGAGTTGACTGTTGTGCTGCACTGTTTCGTCTAAAATAGCTGCACGCCTTCGACCACAGTCAGACTGGGGCTCTGGGGTTTTGCTTTCTTCTGTGCCATGGATGGCTGCTGAGGCCCCTAAGTGATGTGCTTACCTCTGTCATGAATGCTGCTGTTATCAGAGTGCCCCTCAAAACCTTTATGCTCTCCGTTGTTGAGCCCATCAGTGGCTCCCTATGATCCCCAGCTCCTTAGCTGGCAAAGCCTTTCCGTGTAGCCAGACCCCCTCTGTGCGCGCAAGTTTTGCTGTTCCTGGCTCATCAGAGGACTGGGTCTGCCTCCCCGGCCACAGACCACCACGAGCCCATCCCAGTAGCCCTCTGAACAAGGTCGCTTACGTTTACATCTCTCCCAAGAGTGCCTCAAGGGTGGGGATGACTCGTTTCTCTTCTTTAACTCTAGTTGTCCACGTTTAGCTTAACACCCTAAGGGCTGGATGAAGAATGAAGTGCTGAGATCTCACCTGCCTCGCAGCAGGTTCACTCGGGGAGGGCTGCTTTGTGGTTACAGAAAGGCCATGGGTCCTGAGCACGCACACATGGGAACTGCCGGAGCCAGCGCTTTCACGGCCTCCTCGCCAGCAGCCATGCACGTGGGTCAGGATGCCGATCCTTTGATAGCTTTGCAGACACACCACGGATTCTGTCTGAGTTTCTGTTCGTTGTGTGCCTCTTTGCAGGCTTCCGGCCCCCATGACACTGTCCCGACCAACCCTTTGTTTTAATTGAACAGCCTGCTGGGCTTCTGCTGTAAGCGGGACATGGTTTGGGTCTTTGCGTGATCCAGGTTTAACAGGAATTTCTTCCAGAGACCAGCTAAAAAGAACAGCCTGGTTACTGTGCTTAGGAAAGGTCAGTCTTAGATAACATTTATCTTTGTTGTACCTCAGAATAGCTAACGCCCATGTCCTTGCTGACTGTGACAAAGTAGAGAAATGAGAGGTAGTATCCTGTTCCTAAACCACCACTGTGGAGGTGGCATTATTTCCGTCTTATAGTTAGGATGGCTCCCCTTTTACGGTGGAGCAGAGGACTCCTATAGCTGCAGTGCACCAATGCCCTGGCTTCAGAGTTAGGCCTGCCGGACTCAGAGCCCTCACTCTCAGCCCCTGCCCCATCCTGGGCCCTGTTCTCCCTTTGAGATAAGGCTTACGGGCTCTCATCACCAAGTCACAGCTACGCAGATGAGAAGGAGTAGATCTACATGACCGCAGCACAGGTGCGGGGCCAGGCAGGCAGGACGGGCCTTCAGCTCAGGCGGGTCTGCGCTGCCTGCCTCTTCCTCTGCCATGGCGGTGCTGATGGCTCTGGAGGCCTTCTGTTGCGTGATTTCTAGTGCCAGGTTGTTTTCATAGAGGCCAGGGCTTCCCTGTTTGTGGCTGGGTTGAGGTCCAGACATTGGTATTAGTATTTTTAAACGATCTTACTGAGTCATACATGGCTTAAGGACAGGGACCTATTCTGAGAAATGCTGCGTGGTTTCTAATTTACACACACACACACGTGTACATGTAATTAGCCTGTTGCTCCTCGGCTGTGATGGATGAAATACCAGAGATTCAAGCACAAGAGGAAACTGATGCAGTCAGGACACACTATAAACATAAGAGGTATGAGCTGGTGTTGGCATTACATTGCTTTACAATAAACTTCACTAGAAGTAAATGCTAAAATACCCATTAAAAGTACAGTAAATGTGAAGTACTAACATGTCAGTAGTTATCTTTTATCATCTGCAAGTATTATGTGGTGTGTAAACTATCTGTGCTCCCCTTCTTAAGTGGAGGCCAGGACAGCAGGTTTGTTTACACCAGCATTAGCCAAGGGGTACAAGGAACATTGCACCACAACACTGCCAGGTCACTAGGAGACAGGAATTTTTAGCATTATAATCTCATGGAGCTACACTTGTATGTGTGGTTGGTTATTGACAAATGTGATTATGAAACATGACTGTACGTTCCATTCGTAAAATTCACTGAGCAGCTGCTTGGAAGACAATATGCAATAGAACCACCATTGGTGAATTCCTACCATCTGGTGAACCTATTGTCTCTAATATTTTTATTCTCTTTAATGGTGTGAACAATCTTCCATTCTTACATCTGTTAATCTGAGCAACACAGTTGAAGATAATATGTAATATAACCACCGTTAATTCCTATCATTTTGCTTTGAAACCCTGAATCACTTAATGTTCTTGCTATGTTTTGTTTATGTTTGTGATGTTGGTGTGTTGCTATTGTTTTTTCTTTTACTACTCTTTAAAATAAAATTCATTTTTAAAATTATTTTAAAACTTTAAAATTTTATTTTTTTGATACTGGAAATCGAACTTGGGACCTCGAGCTTGTGAGGCAGGTGCTGTGCCATTGAGCTATATCCCCAGTCCTAGAACTTTAAGTTTATTGGTACAATTTTAGGCATATTTATTGTTTTAGTAAATTTACTGAGTTGTGTCAGCATGACCACAGTCCAAGTTTAGAACATTGTCACCTCAGAGAAGATCCACTGTCCCCTTTTAAACCACATCCAGCCTGCCCAGCTAACCGGTTTCCACCTCTACAGTAACAGAGGCCTTCTCTGGCTGCTTCATCCAGATAGGGCTGGCTCTCCGTCTCTTCGTTCTTTCCGTTTGTTCATCTTCGTGACGCGTGGTAATTACACACCCATCTCAGGGAATTACTGTAGTGCATACACTTGCATCTCGATGCTTTCAGTGTGTTATTTTCCCAGCTCCCAGGGACATAATGAGGAGCCGAAGTTTCCTCCTGGGGTTTTAGCATCACAGGAATCGTCATTCCCCGAGTACAGAATCACTCAGGAAGACAATAGGCACCTACCCACCAAGGCTGGTTCTTTGTTAAGCTGTGAGCTAAGTAGGACCTTGTTAGCTGCACTGAGAACTTCACGACCATTTGTCACCTGCTCCTTACAGGAACATTATGTTTTGGCAAGGTGTTAGGAAGAACCCACCTCCAGCTTCCCGAGCCTCCTTACCAGCAGCAGCAGCCCAGGGTGGCGAGCTGAGCACCTGCCTTTTGTGGGCTTGTCCTTGTCACTTTTCTTTGGTATTTTGGGGCGGTGGTGGTGGGGTTGGGGTTTGAATTGGGGCCCCTCACATTCTAGGCAAGCATTCAGCCACTGAGCCCAGCGCTCACCTTGACACTTGCTGGCTTTTTTTTGGTGTGGCTTTTCAGTTTCTGCTGGCCTTTTGTGTTTCCTTACCACAGCAATAAACTGGACCCCCTTGCGGTAATTTGTCCCTGTAGGTGTTAGCTCTGTGTACTGTACTCTATGCATCACAGTAGTTGCACAATGTTTTCCACTTATTTTTGACTGCTTACATAAATTTTGAATAAACTCCACTGCTTCCAGGTCCAAGCAGGTACCATAAATGACTAGAGTAGGCTGGGAAATGAGGCACTTGGAAGTCCCTCAAGAGATCATTGAGGGAAGTTGCAAAGTGTGGTTGGTAGCCAAGAAGTTTCTTTAGACTTTTGCCGTAAGCAAGAATTATTGGTGGGGCTTTGAGACTTCAATCACGCGATTAGAGTAGGTTAGAGGGCAGATTGTGTTTCACGTGCTGGGGGGAAAAGCCAACCAACCAAATCTGCGTGGAGAAGCTTCCACATGTAGGAAAATGAGAAAGTGCCATTCAGTTTCTTTTAAAACATAACTTCATCTTAATCATTTATTGGAATTCAAATATTATGGTGGTTAAGTTTAATAAGGGTTTTCTTCCTGTCTTCTAAGTTAAAAAAAATGTTCTAACCCTATCTGGGAAAAGCTGTAAATATGGTATTATATAGGCAGAATCCCATCATTTAGGGAAGTAATTCAGACTGGAGCTATCTAGAGCTATTTTCCCACATTTTTGTTTGAGCATCTTTTCCCTTAGAATATTTCTCTATTGCATCTTACATATGGGAACAGCACTTTTCTAATACTGTTCCTCTAGAATTCTGTAAACTTTTAAGACTTTCTAAGCTACTTTGTAGAATGTGTAACAAACTGCTTCATGTATAGTGTCCTTTATTTTTAAAATCCAGTTAAGTAAATTTCAGATTCCCTCTCAGAAATTTAAGAGGATAGCAGATCTAATGAGATAAAACAGCAAGATTCACTCAGCAGTCTTCCAGCTCACTATAAAATGAGATGATTGCACCAGCTCAGCACAAAGGCTCAAGTGGATTTTGGAAACTCTTGTAACTGGAGAGGACAGTTACACAAAACTGGATTCCCGACATAATGAAACACACTTAAGCCATGGGTCTGGTCACGGTCATTTCCCAGTGAATTCAAGTTATACCGTGCTCAGAAGTGCAGACCTATGTGCAGTATTGAAGTTAGTTGATCAGTCATTCGTTGTCTTCCTCCTCAAAAATCCATTCACATGTTTCGAGGTAGTGAGAGTTACAAATTTCTTCAGTGCCCCATTTTGTAAAAATTTTATGTATGTAAGTGAGTGGGAAATACAGATTTCATACATCAGTTCTGTCAGTTTCTGCAAGTCAAAGAACATACAGCATTATGATCTCCAGGGAAGTGGGAGCCTTGGAAATCTGATACTGGTACGGGTGCCCCAGCCACGTGTGTGCCGCCCCCCAGGGAGAGTGCTCCCGAGTGCGAGGAACTCGAGCTCCAGTTCGGAGGATGCTGGTGGCTGAAGACAGAAGGTGCAGTTTGCAAGCTTTTTTTAAAGGCCAGCATCTCTGCCTCTGAAGCGCTGACCAGGAAAACACAAATTTCCTTCAAGATAGGAACTTGGATTTTGGAGGTGGTTGAGGAGGATTGACATTTGCTAGCAAACACTCTTCACCAGTGCATAGATCAGGGGCCAGCAAGCTCCGGCCTGTGGGCCAAGCTCGGGTGCCACAGGCTCAGAAGGGGTTTTGCATTTTTAAATGGTTAGAAAAAATTAAAAGACCAGTGATATTTGATGACACATGAAAATTAGAGAGAATTCATCATTCAATGAAGTTTGATTGGGACAGACTTCTTGCATTGATGCGGTATCTGATTACTTCTGTGCCTTGGAGGCAGAGCTGAGGACTCTGAGGAGTGGCATGGTCTACAGGCCTGAGATTTTTTTTTTTGGTCAGGAAATGTTTGCTGAACCTTTATGTAAAGAATTGTGTTTATTAGCTGTTGCCCTGAAATGTTTGAGTAGAGGCCAGGGAGAAGACCGTGTAACGTTTCAGTGCTTTGCAGGGGGAAGGGGTGTTCTGCAGAGGTAGTAGGTAGACAAGAGGCATATTTCTAATTCTTTCTGTCACCAGTATGTCCAGTGCTGGCCCTGCGTTTGGACTACGTTATCAGGGTCAGCCACCCCCATTCATTTGGGGAGCTGCTTTTTGATTATGTAGCAGAATGTTAAGGGAGAGAAGTTGCCCCCAGACCAGCCTCCCTTCCCGGTCCTGATGCGGAAAGCCAACTCACCAGGTTCCCAGCACTTCCTACACCAGAATCACTGGTGTGAACACTTTCTGTAAAGGGTCGGATTGGAGCACTTCAAACTCTTCACGCTAGGTCACTGCCACGTTACCTTGTCTCTGCCTGTGTGGCGCAAGAACAGCCGCGGATAGCAGTATCCGCAGGTGAGCTGACTGGGTTCTGGTGGAACCGTGGCTGGCACTTGAGTTTTCATGTTCTACAAGACATGGTTTTGCCCCCAACCATTGAAAAATGAAAACCATTTCGCTTCCTCGGTCACACAGAAACGGGCCATGAGTTAGATTTAGCTCGAAGGTATAAGTTGCTTCCCCCAGGAGCTGATGGTGAGGCACGTCCTCAGTTTGAGTCCCAGAATCCCTTTCCAGTGGTGGAGTGGTCCTCGGCAAATTACCCCAAGCGCCTCATTTTCCTCTGCTGTGAAATGGGCTAACAGTAGCTCTGAGCTCCCAGAGTTCGTGTTAGAATGAAAGTGCCCAGGGGAGTAGCAAGCACCCGCTAGATGCTGCCTGCAGTCACCCCTGGCCACTGTGAAGGCTGGAGGATAGGACGGAGGGTGGACGCTTCTGAGCCGTCTTCACTCCACTGCCGCTTAGAGAATGGAGCTTCCTCGATTCGTGCAGTTAAGGTTCAGTTGTTTAAATGTGGGCTGACCTAGCTGTACAGTGGGTCACTGTGCAGCCATCAGGGAGACCGACGTTGGGCTGTGGGTCTGTGCTCTGACCTGCACACATGTCCTTGTACGGTCCCGGCTGTACCAGCACGTGTCTGTGCTGTATGTATGTGTCCATGTGTGTAAAGGTGTTGCTGAAGTGAGTTTCTCACCTCTGGCCTGGTTGACATTTAGGGCCTGTGGCAGCACAGTGATGCTCCGTTCTTGAAGACATCTATGCCGTAATTTCCACAACCCAGGAATGAATGCTTTGGGTAACCTGGCAAAGGGCAGTCGAGGTTGAGATGGAATTAAAGCTGCTGATGGGGGCAGGACAGGGGACTATCCAGGTGGACCCGGTGTAATCACAAAGGTCCTTAAGTGTGGGAGAGGGAGGTCAGAGTCCCATAAAAGCGGTGAAAAAAAAAAAAAAGCGGTGACTAGGGAAGGGAGACACACAACAGGCACAGGCTTTGATAGTGCAGGAAGGGCCCAGGAATGTGGGCATTGTAGAAGCTGCAGAGGAAGGAAGTGGATTCTCCCCTAGTGTCTGGAGAGGAAGCCAGCCATGCTGGCACTTTGACTTAGGCCCAGTGACCTCCAGAATTGTAAGATAATACATTCTGATGTAACTAAACTTGTGGTAATTGGTTAAAGCAGCAAGGGGAAAGCGATGCAAGGGCAGAAATTTCTAAGTCTTTACATCAGTGAGGGAGTATGTACACACTGAGGGTTATCTAGCACATAGGCCTCTGCTCATCAGATACTGCCCGCCAGGACAACCTAGAATGTCCCCAGACAGTGCCAGGCCTCCAGCTGCAACGCACTAGTTTAGATTTAGGAATGGTAATCGGTAATCCCTCTGGAATATGGGACTTGAAATCCGGAGGGATTAATTCCCCTTTTAATACAGAACTTACAAATCAGTAATATAGGTAGCTTTATGTGAGCTTTTTCTCCTAATTTAAAAAATGATTAATTTTACTGACAGGGTCTTGCTATGTAGTTCAAGCTGGCCATGAACTCTACTGTGTAGCCCAGGCTGACCTCAAACCCGCTGGGATCATCCTGCCTCAGCTTCCTGAAAGCTGGGATTACAGATGTGTGCCATCATGCCTGCCTTACAGGATTAACTTTGAAAGGCCAGTATCACAGTTCGGTTTTAGTCATTGTGGGTTTTACTGTGGAAGACAATTCTCTATACTTGGGGCTGCTTTTCTGTTGAGTTTTATTGGATTTTTTTTGTTCCTACATCTTTTGAGGTAAAAGTTCATTTTGCAGCCTTTCTCTTATCGTTGTCACAGCCATCCTCCCATTCATTCACCGTGTGTTTATGCAGCTCTTGATAGGGGGTGGGCAGGTGCTGAGTGCTGGAGGATGAGCAATGACTGCCCAGGTTTGACATCAGCCCCCACAGAACCCAACACCACCTGGCAGAGAGGTCAGTGATGCTCACTGCATGGAAGGTCAGCCTGAGTGGGCAGTGCGGACCTGTGCGCTCCATGTGTGACCTGGGGTCCGAGGCTTCTGTAACAGATACTTTGTGAAGGTGTGTGTGGAACAGTATCCTGGAAACGGCATGACAGTTTGCCACAGTGGAGCTTAGTGTTTGGGTGTAGTGGTAGCAGTAAGTCTGCCAGAAATCAGCTTGTGATCAGAGATGGAAATGGTGAGGCCGGCTGGAAATTTTCCTTTGACTCTGTGCCATACTGAGCGTTCTCTTTGATAAGAATATTCAGGCTGGGTATATTTCTGTCTTGTCCTTGCCTGGTGAGTGGACTACGTGAGACACCCTGTTAGCCACAGCAGGAAGGGTGGACATCCCACTCTCACAAGGCTCATTTGAGGCTCTGGGAGCTCTGAGGACAAATCCTGTGCTTGATTAGCAAGAACCAAGTCAATAACCCTGCCCAGTGTAAGCCTTGGTGGCATGGCCAGCGAATTGTAGAGGAGCTTGCATAGGAAAAAACAAACCCCAGAGTAACATGGCAAGTGGAAGTTCCTTCCTGATTTGTATTGTTCTTCCAGCTACAGACAGGAAACACTCGAGTGTATTTTCAAGCACAGAACATTGGACACAAAGGACGCTCTGACAAAGCACAAAGTTTTGGTCTGTGCAGCAAAACGCCTGATCCAAAACAATCTGATTTAGCAAGTATTTTATTATTGGATCATTTTGCCCATTCTCTCCCTGCATTTAAGTACCTTGATAAATTCAATCTGTTTCCCCGTCCTTCAATTTAAAAACACACTGGCGGGGCTGGGGATATAGCTCAGTGGAATAAGCGCTTGCCTAGCAAGCGCAGGGTCCTGAGTTCGATCCCCAGTACCGCAAAAAAAAAAGAAAAGAAAAAGAAAAACCTAAAAACACACTGGCAACTAATCAAAGATAGCACACCTCATGCTTACTTGGCAGGGGAAATACCACAGTTAAAAACATCTTAGGGACCCAGCACGGTTTCAATAGCCGATTAATGTGTCCTTGAGTGTCCTGAGTAACTGCTGGACTTCGATCAGGTAAAATTCCACGTCTCTGGTAAAGGTGATCACCCTTAAAAGTAATTTGGCACACAGAA
>PVLD010005802.1:0-57756 GCA_004027595.1 Dinomys branickii | reverse complement strand
TCTGATCTAATGTAGTTTACACAAAGGCAAAAACATAGGGCAAATTTTTAAATAGTGTGCTAACATTTTAATATGATACATTGAATGCATTTTTCCTTCTCAATACCCTTTCAGGTGAAGTACCTCTAAATTTAAATAAAAAACCAGTTAATTTGGAAAACGAGTAATAAATATGCTACTTTTCTTTGTATTTTGGGTACTGTGTGGTGTATGTTGTGCTTTTGTACAGAGCTGCACCTGTTAAGTTAGAGATATCTCTAACCATATGGACATGCTGTTTGAAAATGTGAGTCTAATATTTTTTAAAATTGAACTGTATACACATGTACCTTAAGTAGTTTAAGGGTGAAAGGCCATCACAAAATACAGCGAGTTCTTTTTCTACTCATATAAAGATTTAACTATTTTGGCATTTGCTCACACCCATGTTTATCAATGTGTAAATTGCTATCCTTTGAGTCGTCAAAATCATTATTTGTTGACTTTTTATTACGGTAGATGAGAGTGTAGGACCATTGTATAGCCCTTCTCCGGCTTGTCCATCCTTCCAGTGCGGTTATGTTATGAATTGGGGTTGTATCACCATTGGATATTACATTAGGTCTAATAAATTATTTGCAGCTGGGCATAGTGTACCCTGACTACCTTAAGAGCTTTTTGTTTTCCCCAGAGTTAATGCTTTTATATTTGCTTTATTTTCTTTCTAGCTGATAACAGCGCTGCGCTCAAATTCATAATTCCTTAATACCTGGCTTTCTGGAATTTAAAACTGATTTAAGTTGTTTTTATTCCGGGGGTGAAGATCAAACCTGAGCGTTCGCATACACCGGCAAATGCTCTCCTGCTGAGTTGTAAGCCACAGCCCTTCGGCTTGAGTTTTCATTTCAAGCCACCAGTGTGCGGTGACAGCACAGGCTGCTGGGAAGGGGTGTGCACAGCCGGCCCCTCAGCCGGCGCGAGTGCCCCCCCCAAGTGCCCTGCCGAGCTATTACCAGCTGTGTCGTGCCCATTCAGTCCACAAGGTTGTAATACAGGTTTTTCTCTGGTACTTTTTAAAAGAACATTTGTGACATGCTTATTCTGATTCTCAGGTTGATTTTCTTTTGAACTCATGACAGTATCTTGGGACTTTTTCTGCACATTCATAGAAAGGGGAGATGTCAGTTGAAGCGCATTCTGGCAGGGGTACACCGTGTGCATGTGTGCAGTTTGGGCTCCTGGCTAGAGGGGACAGGAAAAGTGAAACAATCCAGTGCTGGTGTTTTGCTAGAGGTGGCGTGAGGGGTGGAGCGGGTAGAGGCATGAGGCGATGGTGGGCTCGTGCCAGGGCTTCCCCTGCGAGGCTGACTCTCACATTTCCTCTGGAGGCCCCTTGTTTGGCCTTCTGGTCTGCTGGGCTCCTGCTCCTCCTCCCTAATGGGTGTGACTACCAGTGTTTGGTGCTTCAGTAATGCTTGGCACCGAGCACTGTGTGTACCAAGCAATGGTGTGTGGCATATTTTGGCCTGATACTGGGAGAACGTGTTCACGGAGTAGGAGTTGGCCACCTCTGGAAGTGAGGGCCTTGACTGTCTACAGGCTCCGAGTTTTCTGGCCTGGGGAGGTATTTGAATCGGGTCAGAGTTCAGTTTCCTGCAGAAACTGCTGAGTGACTACTCCTGTAGGCGGCCTCAGATTAAGTGGGACGCGACAGGGACAGCTGGTGCTGGAATTCCTAGGTGGCAGTGCCCAGACATGCCATTTCCCAGGAGTGGGCGATCTGAGAGGTGCCCTGAGGTACTTAGCGCTGCCCTTAGCTTGTGTTTTGAGGTCACCCTAGCAGATCTCATTACTTCTAGCCCAGCAGCTTCTCCTTCCTTTTCACGGCTTTATGGTCTGGATCGCGCAGCCCTGGATTCTGCTGTGTGGCTTATAAAAAGGTTTCCTAGTTCATTGTGCCCTTACTCCCCCCTCCCTATATCAGAGCTTCAGCTTATTTCCCCTTGAAAATTTCAGCGGGAATTTTATAGGGACGTCAGAAGACGTGGCTGAAATCACTAACGGCACCGAGGTCCAGGATGCGTTTGGGCGGCAGTAATTGGGGATAGTACGCATGGCAGTGGGGTAGCTCTCCTGAGCTGCAGAGAAAGTGTTAGTTCACTTTTGCCCGGTGCCTTTACACCTGAGAGAAGCAGCTGAGGGGGAAGAAAGGTGTAAAGTTGGGCTCGGCCTTACAGTCTCTGTCCACGTCTTTTGGCCCAGTTACGGTTACTCTTGGACGTGGTAGTGCATCACGGTGGGTACGTCCATGATAAAGGAGGCCTGTTAACCTTGCGGGGGCTGGAAAGAGGAGGAGGAATGCAGAGCAACAGACAGGCGGAGACCCGCGGGCCGGGTTCCAGCATCCCCTTTACAGGCGTGCCCCCTCAGACCTCTTCTCAGCAAGGCCCTGCTTACTGAAGTGTCCTCCACCTCCTGCTAATGCCACAGACTGACATACGGGTCTTTGTGTAACATTCCAGGTCCAAATTACAGTAGTCTTAAAAATTATGGTCTGGTAACTGAGATGCCAGTGGCTTAGAATGCCCCTTTTAGCTAGCTGTGGTGATGTGTACCTATCATGCCAGCACTCTGGGAGGCTGAGGCAGGAGTACCACAAATTCAGGCCTAGCCTGGACAATTTAGCGAAATCCTATCTCAAAATTTAAAAAAAACTGCCTGGCAAGCTCCAGGTCCCAAGTTTGATTTCCTATAACTAAGAAAAGGGGTGCTGGAGGTGCAGCTCAGTGTGAAGGCCCTGGGTTTGATTCCCAGTACCAAACGAGTAGAGGAAGAGAAGAGAAAAGGAAATGAATGACCTTTGGGTTAGTGGCTGCCATCTTGATTTCCTGAAGAGGTTGGTGGTCAGTGGTAATGTAAAGCATAGCAAAGCGAAAACTGTGAAAGCACTTTCCTTTTGAAGTTAAAGATGAGGAAAAAGCTGAAGGAAGGATAACTTGGCTGTTACTGTGTATGACAATGTACACTTCTTGGATGATGTTTCTAGATTTGTGACGGATGTTTTTCAAGAAGGCTGTGAAACGTGGAAGTGATTATTTTAAGAACTGAAAGTTAAGCTTTTAGAGAGGACTATTCTCAAAACATGATCTGCAACACTCTCGCAAGAGAACTCTGAGCAGGGAGAGGCTCGGATCTTACTCCAGGCCTGTTGAATTAGAATAGGGTGCTCTGTGTAGAATTTCCTGTGGGTCCCCTGGGAAGTGACTTCATCACCGCACTCATGTGCATTCTGCCCATGCTCAAAGTTGAGAACCACTGTTTCCTATGGGTTGCTACTCCATGCAAACTTGTGTTTTTCTGTGGTTCTGCTTAAATTGCCCTGATGTAAATGGCCAAACCCCCGGCTACATAGCTCATTTCTGCCTAGTCTTTTAAACTCCAGGCTAAGAATTCTTAAGTTTCTATGAATTACACTTTTCATCCCTGAATTTCTGATTCTGAACTTCGTTTTCCCCCCACAGAGCAGAGAAAACAGAAGTCCTCAGTGAAGATCTACTACAGGTAACAAAATAAATTCTTCTTCAAGTGATTTGTTAAAACATACGAAGCGAAAAAATGCAGGGCTGTGGATGTAGCTCAGTGGTAAAACATGTGTTTGCATGCACAAGGCCCTAGATTCCATCCTCAGCATCACAGAAATTTAAAAATAAAGCCCCTGAAAAGTTGAAAGGGACAGAGTGGTGGGGGTGCGTGCGTGTGAGTGTGCACGTGTGTGTACGGGAATGGAAGCCCATTAACCAGCAGTGTGAACAGGACCGAGGAGCAGTGGTGTGTGGTGACAGAAAGGGGTCTGAAACCCTAGTGTCACGCAGTCCGGCTGGGGCGGGCCCTGTTCGAAGGAGCCAGGTGTTGGATGGGAGGGGCCTGGTCAGGACACTGGCCTGTGGCTGGTCACAGGTCCTGGGTGGGGCAAGGCTGGCCACTGCTGCGAAGGTACCCTTGATGGGTCAGGTCCATCCTGGGGCAGTGGCTTCCCAGTCTTTCGCACACTGCAGCTACCCCTGCTGTGGGCTGGCTGGTCCTGATGGCTTCAGCCAGTGATGGCGGACCTTTTAGAGCTTTCAGTGATACAAAGGGCCTGTTGTGCATGTGTGCGCCTTAGGTTCAACTACAGACTTGGGCTTTCCGCGACAGTAGGCCATGCCTGACCTGAGACTGCCTCTGATTATCAGCCCCAATGTCTTCCCTTCCTCTCCTGTAGGGGCCAGGGCCACTGCACTCTACCTGTCAGCAGGTTTTTCTAACTTTGGGGCTCAGAGGTTCTCCTGGGAGACACTGGGCTCCTTACCCCACCCACAGCTGAATAGTTGGGGAGAGCAAGCCTCCTTACCAGGCTGTCCCCGCGGACCCAAGGCCTCGGTCTCTTCCTGGGTGGTGTTCTGTCCTTGCCATGTCAGAAAGCTACTAGCATGATGTAGAAAAGCGCTGCTCTGCTGTAGCATGTCAAAACGGCCTTCTGAATTATTAGGGCAGTCGTCTGAGCATGGACTTTCCCTCACTACCTGTGGGCAGCTTAGTTCTAGGACTCCCACCTCCACCCCACAGATGACGAAATTTGTGGCTACTTCTGTTACAGAAAACGAGCTGGTGTTTGAGTATGACCCGGGCACATCCTCTGCGGTAATGACCATCTCTGGGTTACGTACAGTTGCCGCAGTTCCTTGTTCTTTTGCGCTGTTTAGGGAATAATGACATGGGAAGAAGCCTGCATACGTTCAGTGTAGATGCAGCTTTATTCCTGGAATGTTTCTGATCTGTGGTTGGCTGCGTCTGCATATATAGAACCCATAGGTAGGAAGGCCCGATTTTATTTTTTGGTATTTATCAGTATTGATTTTTTTTTTTAGTACGGTGATTGAACCCAGGGTTTTGGCACATGCTGAGCCTGTGCTCTAACACTGAGCCATGCTCGCAGCCCTGTTTATCTGTCAGCCATTATTTTTGAGGTTCTGAGAACTGAACCCCAGGCCTTCACACTGAGCCTACATCCCCAACCGTTTTTATTTTTTGAGACAGGGTCTCACTAAGTTGCCTAGGCTAGGCTCGAACTTGTGATCCTGTTGCCTCAGCCCAAGTGCCAGACTTACAGGCATGTGCCCCCATACCCAGCTCTGTCCCACTTGATAAGAGCACTTATTTGTTGTTCTTCATCCACTTTTTAAGATTTGTGTTTTGAGGACCGAGAGGTTTTTAAAAATCGAATAGGTTGGGGTTTTTGTTTGCTTGGTTTGACTTGAGATGGGCTTGTTTCCACATCCCACATGAGTAATATACATTATTATCCCATTAATCACAAGAGCCCTCAGTTCTGGCCAGAGGACCTCGAAGGCAGTTGGAGGATGGAGCGCCCTCTCACAGCACGCAGGAGACAACCGTGCAGGAGGCTGTTGGAGGCTGAAAGCCCCGACTGTCCCGTGAGGGGCTCAGTCCCTGTCTGCCATAACTGCTGCATGTGTGGCCCACGCCCAGCTCTGCAGTTTCTACTACAAAGAGTGTCACGGGCAGAGGTGCCAGTTATGGTGCCCAGCTGGCTGAGTTTGAACCCCACATGTGCCTGTGATCTGCTGTGCCCCAGTTCCTGACCCCTCAAGTGAGAGTACAACATAGGTGTTGGGAGGATGCACGAGTTAACCCTCGGAAGTCCTCATAACGCAGCCAGGGAGTAGAGACGGGTAGTCTTCTTGCCGCCATGGAAGAGATGTGTGCTGCTGGTGTTTCTGAGGTGAAATTGCTCGATTTGCTCTTTGTTCTACCCCTTTCTTAGCTCTCCACTAGTGCAGCTCTGGTGGCTGCCTTTTAATTTGGTTGTGTGGAGTTGCCCCAGAGGCCATTGGTTGAGTGGCCAAATTCTTTCCGTGATTCTGCTAACAAACTGGGGTAAGAATCGAATCAAATTCAATAGTGAGATTCTACATTGACTTTGTGGGGACCTTTAACTTGGTTTGCGACCAGAATTGTAGACAGAATTAAGCTCAGGAACTGAGGCACCACCTTAAAACAAACCACCTTTACCTTGTAGTGGAAATTGAAATCCGAATTGAGGAGTTTTGCTTGTTTTGTTCTTGTGGCAAATAAAGTATGTATTGGTTTTCTGATGCTTTAAAATCTGGCTAGTGTAAAGTTCAGGTAAGAGGATGTGGCATCTCTTCACACTGTGCCCTTGCTGGCCAGCCAGAGGCCTGTAGACTGGGGCTTGAATCTGAAAAGCTGGTATCGTGGGCCCAAGACTCACAAAAGTATCTCATGGGGTGAAATATTTGGGGGTCAAAATGTGTTCTGCTTTGGATTTGTTGACTTTTCTTTAAAATAGAAAATGTCCCCAGGGCTTGCTCTCAGCCCTCATGAGTCATCAGAACGCACATTTTCGGCATTCCTTCCTGTAACAAGCAGCTCTTTTTGCCATAAACAGCCATATCCTAGCAGTCATATTTTGGGAAGCCACTTGCGATGTGTGTCCCTAAGCCAAGTGTCTCTGCTCTGGCTGTCCTTTCTGCTTTGGAGGTATATTAGAAATGCAAAAAAAGCTCACGCCAACCTAACTATCATTTTAAAAACATTGGATCCTAAGTGGAAATTGTGGTACATGGATTTTGGTTCTTCTCCCTGATGTGTTGCTTATTTCTCTCCACTGCTGTGTATGGGGAGAGCATCTGGGCGTCTGCCTGGCATCTCCTGTTTGGCAGTGGCTCTGGGTCTGGACCGTTTATTTGTGGTTCTGCTCTGTGGAACCTGGGGCTTTGCTGGTGCTGCACCAGGTAAAGTGATTGCTACAGCTCAGTCTGATAGTAAGATTTAGTTGAGATCGTCCCTTACCCCTTTCACACAGATTCAGCTTTCAAGGGAATTAACACCAAAACCCTCAACGTAAGGGGAAGCCAGCGGTTCTCATCCAGGGTGATTCGGCCTCCTTGGAGATCCCCGACAATGTGCAGAGTAGTTTTGGTTGTCCAACCTGGATAGTGGGGTGCTGCTGGTACCTAATGGGTAGGGGCCAGAGATGCTGAACACTGCTGTGCACAGGACACCCCTCCCACCCAGACTGTCCCACCCCGAGTGTTGGTAATGAGAACCCCTGCTGTAGGTGAGTGCGGACCATTTCTCCTTCAAAATCCAAGAGCTAAGTTAAACCGTGGAAAAATTTTCACACCTGCGTGGTAACACCATGTATAGAAGATCCCAATGCAGTTCTTTAGCCCTATAAACACCTTTGTCTTGGCCTCGACAGATTGAGCGGCGCCTGGATGCTGTTCGGTCAATGTGCCACCATTCCCACAAGCGTCTGATCGCGTGCTTCCAGGGCCAGCATGGCACCGATGCGGAGAGGAGACATGTGAGTATCGGGTGGTCTGGAACCCCTTCCCGTGTTTCTGAGGCCCTTTGCCCTCTTGGCTGGGTGGCTTCTCTCAGGCAGTGTCAACAGCCAAACATGGGATCAGCACCTCCTGTCCCTTCTCGTGCCGGACAGTTCCTGACCGCGGTTCTCTTTCCTACGTAAGACCTCGCTGGGCTGAACGCCCTGCTCACCTGATCCTCTCCGGGTGCCTTTAAAGACCTGGTGAACAATGAATCATTAATAAGAGAATGAACGTGTCAGTGAGGAATCCTTTGGCAAAAATCCGACAGCCTCTTCTAAGTTGACTTAGCAAGGAGAAGTAACTTATTGACTTGGCAGCTGAAAAGTATGGGGATTGGAATGGCCCCGAGGTAAAGCTTGTCCACTTTTCATTCCTTTTCTCCCTTGTGCCTTTGTCCGTGTCTGCTTTGTCCACACACAGGCACCTGTGCCTGGTTGCAGTGTGGCCGCTGTCATGTTCCCCAAGGTAGAGCCTCTCTGCTGGGGTTTTCTTACTGCAGTGAGAAAACATCTTAGACAGAAATCCCCTTCCATGGCAATCTGTGTCATGATGCAGACCCTATTCAGGAAGGTTCCCATTCCATCCTTGCTACCACGGGTGGGGTGAGGCTGTGGGATGCCCTGGTAGGCTTAAACTGCTTGGGCCCAGCCCTTGAGCATGGGCTCTCGAGACTGGGGTAGGCCCCTCGGAAGAGTCAGGATACTACTCTAGAGGGGAAGCACGGACTCTGGGAGCCACCCGGGCCCACTGCTGTGAACGATTGTGCCCAGGGGCCACCAGAGGAACACTGCTCACAGGCAGTTCTGTCTTGCTTCTAAGCTCCCAGCTCGTATGTGCTCTCCCTTATCTGCCACATGACACACTGGGAAGCTAGGGTTTGCTGTGTTTTTGTTTATTACCAGAGGCCTCAGAAATGACGTGCAGGTATCTTTGTTACCCTATTTCCTGCAAACATTTGTAGGGCACCTTGACAATGGGGTTACCCCTCCTTGCACAATATTTAGGCTTCTGCTGTTCTGGCTCATGCCAAGTAGACATTCACATGTGCCCACGGTTCCAGGAATGCTCGCTGCTGACTCAGCCCGTAAGCACCAGAGCCAGTCCCCTGACTCCGCCCCCACCACACTTTCTCACCGTCTTGCCTGGGCTTCTGTTCTGCTTGTTTCGGAAGGGGTACCAGGATAGGAGGACCCGGAGTGCACTCATGCTAGGCTAGTGCTACACCCTCGGCCCTCCTGGCTGCCCGTGTACTGTTGTCCTATAAGGTCCTGTGCCTCCCTCCCCATCTTCTCCAAGCCACATCTCTTCTCTGGCTTCCAAGTAACATGTTGATGCTGGTGACGTTGAGAAAGCCTTCCCACCTTAGAAGCCCACCTCAGCATCTGAGAGCAGCTCTTCTTGCGTTGACACTCCTGAATTTTGTCTCCCCTGTTACGCAGGCAGGAAGCTAGAGGTTATCTCATGTGTTTTTGTTTTCGGCTTTCCCACAGCTGTCTGACGAGCAAGTCCTGTGATCCTCTGTGAATATCTTTTAAATTTGTCATCTCAGCTGTGTTTCTCTGCCACTTGCCTTGACGCAAGACTGGATTAGCTCACACGGCTGTGGTAGTCCCTGCCTGAACTTTACTTTCTGCCTCCGGTTTCCCTCCTTCCCCATCTGTCTTCAGCCCAACTACCAGAGTCCGGGGCCTGATAGTACAGATCAGGCCCGTCATCCTCTTCGCTGAAAACCAAAACAGACAAGCCCCTCAGACATAGAAGAAACTTTAGTGCTTTCTAGCAGGGACCAGAATTGCATGCTGGGGATACCTGAAAGTACAGTTTGCACGGTCGTCAGGGCTGGAGATGCTTCTGGCATTCGAGGACCGGGAACCAAGATGCTGATGCTCTGCAGCACCTGCTGACTTGTTTGTACAGGACGGACGCCCCAAAGTGTCCGGGTGGTGCCTTTGAGGGTTCCGGTGGTTCCATTGTCTGGGGCCAAGTCCCAGTCTTCTGGCATCACTTCATCCTTGTGATCTGATCCAGTTCTGCCTTATCCGCTTCTCCGTGCTTGTGCTTCTCCTGACGGCAGTCCAGCCACCACTGCAACCATGCCCATGCAGGTCACTGTCTGCCCCGCAGCTATGTCCTGTTGACAGGCTGACCTCTACTATGAGATGCTATTAGCTGTCACATATACTCAAAAAATAACAGTTTGCCAAGCACCTAACACTGTATGACGTGCTAGAGATACAAGTGTTCATGGTTGGTGAAGGAGCTTTGGGCAAGAGGATAGTAAAACAACCGGGTACCTAAAATACGCACAGGATATTGTGGAAGAGCCAAAGCAGATTCCAAGGCCGGGGGAGAGGCGGATGGGGAGGCTTCCTTTTCCAACATCAATCCAAAGAGCCAAAGACAGGACTCTGAGGAGAGGGAGGAGGAGTTGCCATGACAGTGCTGGGGAAGGTGGGCAGCCAGGAGAGATTGTGGAGTAAAGAGAAAGGCACAGCAGCCTCCAGGACTGTAGGATGCGTGGTAGGCTGCTCGCGGAAGGGAAAGGGCAGGACCTGGAGGGGAGACTGGGCCGGAGCCTCCACCGCACAGCAGAGCTCACGCTGTGGGCCCTAAGGGATCCTGGATTACCTCTTTTTTGTGTAGTTGGCATGGAGACACAGGTTAAGACTGTAAGCCCACCCCTAACGAAAGCGAGCTATTACGCTCTGGGGCAGGCACCCCACCCAGGAGCTCGTTGGTGATGGGCAGCACCTTTACCAGTGTGTATTTCCACACAAGCTCCTTGTGTGTGGCACCAGGAGACTGGCTTTGGGTTCCAGACAAGGGATCCAGAAAGCTGTCTGCACCTGGGGTTTCAATTAACCCTTGTCAAAGTAGCCCAATTCCCCCCCAAAACAGACTTCCAGAGTTGCTCAGTCTCTCTTAACTGCTGGTCTTACAGTTAACTTTCTTTTTGGAAGTCAGTCTGCAGGGGTAGCTTGCTTCGCAAATCCCACCTTTCCATGGTTCTGGCTGCGACCGAACTGCACACATACCCATACTGTACCCGCAGCTCAGCTGCCAGCAGGCTTGGAGGGAAAACAATCTGAACTGAGGCAGCGCTGTAATCAAAACATGGGAATTAGCCTCTGGCTCCCGTCTTCCTGTCTACAAGTGCAGCAGCTGGGAGTGGCCTCTATAGGCAAGGAGAAGCCTGTTATGTGACATTACCTGAGGGAGGGCAGGTGGGTTATTTTTAATTTTATTGTTTGCATTGGTTTTATAACTAGTCAAAATATAGAAGACAAAACTAAGTCTTTCTCAGCCCTGCTCCCCAGGCACCCAGCACGCTTGTCAGGACCCACCAGTGTTAGCTCCTAGGACGCCTTCCAGAGAGGTTGTCTGTCACAAACCAGTCCAGGCATAGGTGTATCGGGGGAGCTCTTCAGAGTGATAAGCCAGGGAGGACCATTGACCCTATTTGCTGAGTAGGCCAAATTGCACAAGGAGCTGCAGAATTGAAGGCATCTTCTGTTAGGTTGTAACCAGCTCTCTCATTACTTGAGACTGCCTCTACTCAGGTCTTGAGCCATCCAGCCACATGGGAAGACACCCAGGCGGGGCTCAAGCCATCAGGATGGAGTCCTGCTCTCCTGCCCATCTCGGGGTACCTAGCCACTCACTGAAGTTTGAGTTCTTTGACTGTAAAGTGATCCTGTGGTCAATGCAGGCTAAAAAATAGATCTTGGATAGGAAAATGATTTGGTTTATCCTTAAAAACATTAGGCAAACTTTTTTGGCTATTTAAGAGGTATTTTTAGATATTTAAAGCTAACTTATGATTATATCGGAGTGAAAACCCAGCTTAAGAAAGTTCTAGAACCTGGGTGTGGGGGTGCACCCCTGTAGTCCCAGCACTCAGGGGGCTCTGGCAGGGAAATTGCCGAGAGTTCAGGTTCACCCTGAGCCACATAAGGAACTCAGGTCCATGAGTTCAGCCAGGACTACACAGTGAGGCCCTGTCTCACTGTTAAAAGTCCTAGCAAAAACATTTTTGAAATTGAGAACTTTACTGCATCTGTGATTTAGAGCAAGATCTGGGCCTGGAACGCAGTACAGGTTGAGCGTCCCAGTCACAAAAGCTGCAGTGCTGAATGCTCTGCAATTTGAACATTTTCTGGGTGCAAGCATGAAGACTCAAAGCATTTGGGTTTGGAGCACTGAAGATTTCAGTTTTCAGGGATCTTCAGCCAGTGAAGTTTGCAGATATCGCAAAGTCCAAAAAACCCCAAACTCCAAAACGCCTGTCACAGGCACTTCAGAGAAGTGACCCACAAACCATATGTGCTCAATTAGTAACAGTAGGAACGACAGAAACAGCAGCTCATGTTTCCCAAGTACATACGCTAGGTACTTGATATTAAATGTCTCGTGTAGTCAACAGCCCCAGCTGAGACACGGAGATGAAATCACACCACCAGCTCTTGCGAGATTAGAAACCATAGTTTGCCTGGAGGGAGGGATCAGTGAAGGTCCCACGGAATGGGTCCAGAAGAAATCATGAAGAAAACCAAAACCAGTGTCTTTTTCCCTTCCAGAAAAAACTCCCCCTGACAGCACTTGCTCAGAATATGCAAGAAGCCTCAACTCAGCTGGAAGAATCTCTCCTGGGGTAAGTTGGCCCCTGGCAGAGGGTCATAACGGCTGGTGCCCTACAGCCCCGGTGGGCACAGAGGGACTTCCAGCATGATGGCATGGCCCATCTGCCTAGATAGAAGCCTGACTTTGTGGGGGAAACCAGTCACAGCTGCTTTGCTGGGGAGTCTTTTCCTTTAGCAAGAGCCAGGCTGCAGGTAGGGGGCAGAGAGCACCACTATTGCAAGTGCTGATCATGGCAGTGGATACTCCCCCAAGCTTGGATGTGAGGAACTTGGTCCTCTCTATCCTGAGTGCGACTCAGATTTATACTGACAAGTCATTTTCATTCCTAAGGGTGACCATCAAAATATTAGTGGTGGTTGTCTCAAGAGAATGTACTTTCTGATTTAAGAGTTTTAATTCTGATTTGTTAAACTATTTTAATTGACACAGTTGTACCTATTTTGAGAGTATAGTCGTGCAATGCATGTGAGTTATGTCAGGGTAATTGGCTTATCACCTCAAACAGTTATTAACAAGTATGTTGGGAACATTCAAAACCCTACTAGCAATTTAAAACAACTAAATGCTGTCCTGCTGAGCTGTGGGACATTAGTTCTTCTTCCTCTTATTGCAGCCGTAGCCTTATACTTGTTAGCTATCCTGTCTTGCATGTGCTCCACTGTGGAGTTTGTCTTTTCTACAGTAATCAAGTTAAGCCAAGTGTGCTAGCACATACCCATAATCTCACCACGCGGGAGGCTGAGGCAGGAGGCTCACTGCAAGTTTGAGGCCAGCCTGGGCTACATAGTGAATTTGAGGCTGGCCTGGTATATAGAAAGACCCTGTCTCAAAACAAAGATGAAAATAGGCACACATCGTTTAATTTTTAAGGCTGAAAGGAAAGCAGTTTCGTTGTTTGAGAGAAAGTGTACGTCTCCTCCTGCCTGCTGACCCAGTGAGACCAGCGTCCCTTAGTCCTGTCTACGCTGCCTGCTGTCACATGGGTCTCGTTTCCCAGCGGGGCACAGCTTTTGAGCTGCTCAGCCTGTTTCCCAGGACCTGCGTCTTTCCATTGCTCTTTGGAGGTGGACACTCTCCTCCTGCTGTGCACCCCCTTTTGTCCTGTCTGGGCACCCATAGAGAACCCTGGGGGAGGGGTTGGTGTGCCCATACATGCTGACATGCCTGTTGCCTCCACGCTCTACTTCTCAAGCTGTGCATGGCCCTCACCCCAGGCCGGTACTGTGGGCCAGCCCCATGGTGTGCTTTCTGGGTAATCGCACTTAGCTTCAAAGGTCGTGTGAGTGCTTCCGTCTTAGAGGTGAGGGCACAGGCCAGACGTTAAAGATGTTGCCCGAGACCACACAGCTGTGGAGTAGCGAAGCCTCTATTTAAACTCAGGCAGCTTAACTGTGGCTGCCTCTCACCACCACCCCACTCCCCCTGACACACACACTTCCTAGTGCCAGATGAGCTGCCCAGATCCCTGCGGGTCAGGGCCAGAGGGAAAGGAGATTGAGGGCCAGGGACCATGGGATGACATGGCGCATGCGCTTGTGTGACTCCAGCTGCGATCAGGAGGCAGGATGTTCATGTAAAAACAGCCTCTAATGTTAGCGAGGTACTCCCCTGCACAGAAGGGAGCCGGTGTGCGTGCATACCGCTGAGGCCAGACTCACCAGCATTCATAAAGAGCATGCCATGGGCTTTGGGTGTTCTCTAAGGTTTCCAAGGTGTTTTGAGAACACTCAGTTTTCACCTGACACGGGAACCTAACTCGTAAGTTGTGACCTCACCTCACCATTTACTTCCCTCTCAAGTCCATGTCTGAAAGAATCACCTTCGTTTTACAACACAGATCTGCCGACCTAAATTTAAGGTGACTGTTCTGTAATAGTTGGTGGCTTTATTGGGCAGCGCTGTACTGTGTTCCTGTCATGGCAAGTGGAGTGGCAGTCACGTAAGTCTAGAGCCTGTTTAACGAACGGGCGCTTGATGTGGGGGTCTCATTTTTAAAGGAAGATGCTGGAGACGTGTGGAGATGCTGAAAATCAGCTGGCTTTGGAGCTCTCTCAGCATGAAGTCTTGGTGGAGAAGGAGATCGTGGACCCTCTGTACAGCATAGCAGAGGTGGGTGCCTGGGGCAGCACAGGAGCCGAGCCTGGCCTGCACAGCGAATGGTTCACCTGCCTGCAAGATTTTAATAATCAGTGCGTTTGATGCACATTCTGTTTTTGGAAATAATGGAAAGAACTTGAGAGTATAAGATCATTTGCCTAAGAAGAAGTATAAATACATCAAAGTGTTACACTGTAACCCCTGCATACATCCCGCTGTGTGTTCTTCCCTCCAGGTGGAGATCCCCAACATCCAGAAGCAGAGGAAGCAGCTTGCTAGACTGGTGCTGGACTGGGACTCAGTCAGAGCAAGGTAAGGTAGGGCTGGCCACAGCCGGCAGTGCGTTGTGGGGTGTCCCACTCCCAGCACCCCTTACTGTGCCCACCATAGACAAGAGGAAGACCGCTGAGGGCCCAGGGCAGGTGCTGTCAGATTCATGCTTTGGCTGTGCCGGCCGAGTCACAGCCTGTCCACCCGCCTTTAGGCCTCGTTGGGAACAGGAATGTTATGACAGTCCCTCTTTAGTGAGCTGGTAGTAAAAGGAAACAAGAGGAAGGAAACAGAATGAATAACTGGAGAGGATGGGCTCACCAATTTTAAGAGCGCGGGCTTGCAGTGGCAGAGTGCCGGGATAAACTGCGTGACCCTGACTGCCTGAGGCCCCCCCCCACCGCCCACACCTGTGATGGCCCTTCCCAGTCAAGCCACCGGTGCTCACAAGGGCAGGGCTCCTGTGACTCTTGTCCCCAGTGTGCAGGCTGCTGGCCTGTGGGCTTCCCGTCTAGTGGAGCCCGATTTGGGCTGGGACTGCCGCCCCCGCTGTGCTCAGAGGAGTTTGAATAGGTGACTTATGTGCTTCTCTCAAGTGGAGAAGATTGAGAACAGGGAAGTGAGCACCCATGGACCTGGCCTTTCTCATCCTCCATCGCAGTGGTTGACACATTTCTGCAAACATCTGGAGAGTGCATGTCTTTAACTCTGCAGCCCAGGTGCCCCTGTCCTAATCATGAGCTCTAATGCTGGAGGTGGAAGCAGCCCCAGGGGCTGAGGCTTTAGCTCAATGTGGACTGTGTGCACCACGCCTGAGGCCGGGGTGGGGAGAAGAGAAGGGAGAAGAGGGTAGGGAAAGGAGTTACAAGCAGGTGTGGACCATGTGTAAGTGAGTAGCAAGTCTGTGCTCCAGTAAAACTTCCATTCACAAAAGCAGGTGGTTTTGCTAAGCTCTGCTTCTTTAGGTCATCTCAGCACTCACTGCAACTCTGCAGCAGATGCAGTTATCTGTTTGGCCAATAGCTGGTGATGTGGCTGCCCTTGCTGGAGCTTTCTGTGTTGGACGCTTTGATCAGAGATTAGGAAGTGGCTGTAACAGTACTGCATTTCCTCATTTCTCACGTGCTGTCAGGTATTGGATGTGTCACTAACTCAATATCCACTTGAGAAAAGCCCCAGTCCATTAGCTGTACAATTGTTAAGATGTCTTCTGGCTTAAATGTGACAATGAAAGGTCCATCTAGGCAGTCACAGTGAAAACAGTCAAAGCACAGTTCCCAAGTGTCACTCGATGGACATTCACTAGATACTGAGCTACATATACTTATGTCACCTCACTTCTCCCAAAAATCCGTGTTCATTTAACTTTGTCTTCACAGACAGGAATTGTGTTAGATTTTGTGCTGGACACTAAAGGCAGAGGACTCAGTTTGAGTTGCAGAGAAGGGTTGGGGCTAATGTAACATCCCTTGCTTTTAAAGAAACTCGTTTTACACATGAAAGAGGACCTGCATGTAATATCTGTAAGGCCTGTTTCATGCCTTAGAGGCTGTAAGTGGCAAGGCTGGGGGTCTGAGAGCAGTCTGCTCTCATGTGTGTGATTAGCATCCTGTGTAGCACAACCAGGCCAGGAAGTGCAGGTCACCCCATACCACTTCTTGTGAGAATGTTCTAGTGATTACACAAGCCTGCGAGTGCTCCCATACTGGATGTGGTCAAGCACTATTACAGATGTTTATCTGCAAGGAATTTTGTATGGTAAGTACATAGCCCCTAATAGAAGATTTTGATACCGATTCTCAATCTTATGTTTGAGGTATTAACCAAAGTAGGTATTAAAAAACTGAAGCAGTTCAGTATTTCTTTAGACTTAACCCTATGGCTTCTCCCTATACAAAAGTATTAGGTAAGTACCTGTTGTATACACACATGCATGTGTGTTCTGCCTCTGCCAGTTCAGGCCAGACTGTGGTCATCAGCACAGGGGAGGCAAGTGAGACACGGGCTGTCATTAACTGGCTCACATAGCTGGATAAGGTGGAGCCTGTGAGACTCAAGTCCACATGTGGTGAAAACAGCATTGCAAGTGTTGCTCTGCTGGCCTTGAAGTCTGTATCACAGCAGGCCCAGGAGACGCACAGAAGGCGACGTTTGGAGGCCATGTAGCCGTCTAAGTCGCTAAGTTGCTGACATGCCTTCATGCTGCATCTTCATAGTCTGTATTTGAAGTGAAGTATTAGCATTCCACAGCCCAGATCCATCCACGTCAAACAGGAGGCCAGAGCACATTTAAAACCCAAGAAACACAGATTATTCTACCTAACTCCCTAACAATTTAATGCTTTTATAGGTACATTTTGAAGTTTGGCGTTCACCTGCTAAAAATAACCATAGGTCACAGACAGAAGATGCCTGATCAGGGCCCCTTAAGAGCAGGAGCTTGTCCACAGAGGCATAGGAACACAGGGGAGCAGAAAGTCTGTAACTGGGCACTGAAGAAAGGGGCTGCGTGGACTGCTTTTTAGCAGTGGGGTCTGTAGGCGGCTAGATGTGTGTGGACGTGGTCAGGCAGACTGCTATCCCCAGAGTCCTGTCGTGGTGGGCAGCTAGTATGTCTACCCACTTCTGTTCTTAGAGAATGAACTCAGGAAGCTGTCCTGGGCGCTGGTCCTCCTCCCAGGTAGAAGCTGTTCTGGGGCAGGCTGTGTCTCTGTGGTCCCAGCCCCTTGAGGTCGAGCCTGTCTGGCAGTCCTCAGAGGCTGGCTGCCCCTTGCTTTTACAGGTGGAACCAAGCCCACAAGTCTTCAGGCACCAACTTCCAGGGGCTCCCGTCAAAAATAGACACCCTGAAGGAGGAGCTGGATGAAGCTGGAAATAAAGTAGAGCAGTGCAAGGTACGAGCCCCCTGGGAGGCGTACACACTGGTCAGCGTTTCATGTCCACAAGCGAGACGCATTGCGAGTTACGTTTTCTATCACTCCTATCAGATTGTGAATGATACAAAAGGCAGTTTTTAATGTGCTTTTCCAGTGCTATGTTATAACCAAAACATTTTTACGTAGTATTTACAGATTTATTCACAGGTTAGTTTCGTGTACTCCTTACATCTAGAATAAACTGTAAACAAAAATTTGAGGATATTTTAAAATTAAGCTTATTTGAAATAAAGAGGTAAAAAAAATCCTGTAACAAAAAGTAAAAGTTACAACAGTTAAAACAAGGCACAGTGGATATAAGATAGATCAGTAGAAACACACAAGTAGGTTTTCTTGAATAAGATCACAAGATTTAATGTATAATTTAGTGAATGTATAAACATTGTGATGGATTTTTCAAATATTCCTAGGAAAATTGGTTTGAACTCGGAAGAAATTTTTATCTCATGAGTTTTAGATTAATTTGATGGTAAAGTGATAATTTTTAATGCATCTATGTAGTTAGGCATTTATTCTAAATGTTATTTGAGGTGGTAAAGACACAAGTCTTTGGTTAAGCTCAGGCTAATTGACGGATACTTTTTTGCTCTTATTCGCATTTTCCAAAACTTGTCTATTCTAAATGGTGTTAGGAATGTTATATTTTGGTGTATTCAGGTCATGCTGTATATAATTCCCTCTTCAGGAGAGTAAATCATCTGTTAACGAGGGTGAACAGTTTAAAATGACATTATGTAGAAATTAAAACTGAACTTAGAGTCATACCCTTTAAAGTTTTTTACTTTTTAAAAAATTTGAAAAAAGCAAAGATATAGAATCTCAAAACAAGATAGGAAATTAACAGTGGTTGTTATATTACATATTATGTTCAGTGAAGTTGCTTAGATTACCACATGTAAGAAATGCAAGATTGATCAAACCATTAAAAAGAAAATTTAAACATCAGAAACAATACAGTTTCACTAATCAGGATGGTAGGAATTCACCAGTGGTTGTTATAAGGAACAGCTATTTTTAATTTTGAGAAGATTTATTTTGATCAGGTTAAATCCCTTACTAAGTCATTGATTTGCCCAAGCGGGGTTTGAACTTGTGATCTTCCTGCTTCAGCCTCTCAGCACTGGGATTACAGCCACATACCAACACACCTGGCTTTTCAGCCAATAGACATTTCATCTGGCTGTTATGTTTGATCTAAGATGATGCGTTTCTTATTTCTTTTTAACAGTCTTCTCCTTCCACTTCCCCAGGACCAGCTCGCAGCAGACATGTACAACTTCATGGCCAAAGAGGGGGAGTACGGCAAGTTTTTTGTTACGGTGAGCACCTTCCCTTGACAGGGCATTATTGCACTGTGAAAAACGGAGTCATTTTACTCTTGCAAAATTATTTTTAGTTTTGCTCAGTCATTGTATGTGTGTCCCTCTGATGCTAACGTTACTTTTGTTTTTGAATGTGGGTCTGTTCTCAGTTATTAGAAGCCCAAGCAGATTACCATAGAAAAGCATTAGCAGTCTTAGAAAAGGCCCTTCCCGAAATGCGAGCCCATCAAGGTAATGTAACCGAGTGCTGGCCGCTGCCACCTCCTTGCTCCGCCCCTCTGCCTTTCTCCTCTCCGCTGACTCGTGCATGCGTTTCCTGGGGACAGCCTCCACCTGCAAGCGTGCTAGTTCCCGGCCTAGTTCCGTCTTTCTTGCTGCATTCTCTAACGTCTTCCACACCCAAATTAACACACTAACGGGACTTTTGCAGTTCTTCTGAAGCCTTCCAGTTGAAGGGAAAACTGGCCCCTTGGGAACTGCGTTTGTTTTTCTACATTTTATGGACCTGAAAACTTCTACCACTTAATATCCTTTTCTGAATCAGTTATTCCACAGGGCTGAAGCTTGCCCTGTGACTCAGAGCATCCATTCTAGAGCAAGTATTTCAGACTTTTCAGAGAACTCCTAAGCCTGTCCTTAATATCACGTCATTGGTCACTTAATGACCATTACTGAATCACAAGGCTGTGGGTCCTTGTCTTAATGGAAGGCTCCTCTTCTCAGTGCTGGCGTTTCACCCACTGTGTTCAAGTATAAGACAGACTATCCCACACATTGAACTTTCCTGATGTTTAGTTTTAAGGGGGAGGACATTGAAAGCTTTCGATTCTATTTCTCAATTTATCACTCAGTGTTTACCAGCAGACACTAGAAGTTACTGAGGAAGAAGTTGCTTTGTGATCTTTGGATCTAGTAGTATATCAGTTTAGCATCTCTTGGTTCGAGGACCCCCTGTGGGTGCCAAAGTCTGGGATTGCTCAAGTCCTTTATGTAGTGTGGTATTTACATATAACGTGTACCTATTTGCATAGAAACCACACACACTTGCATATAACCTGTATATATTTGCATAGAGCCTGCACATGTTTGGGTTGTGCACATGTTCTTCCATACTTTAGGTCCTCTGGACCGTGTATAACATTATACAAGTGCATGTAAGTAGTTTGTTACACTGTTTAGGGAATAATGACAAGAAACTAGTCCGTACATATTCAGTACAGTGAATTTATTGTATAAGGGGAAGGTACCAGGAATCGAACTCAGGACCTCATGTTTGCCAGGCAGGTGCTGTGCCATTGAGCTAAATCCCTGGGGCAGTACAGGGAATGGGGGGGGCATTTTTCTAAATTTTTTGATGGGCAGTTGGTTGAATCTGGATGCAGACCCCCCCCACCTGCTGGGGCCAGCTGTGCATTGCTCATGGCCTGCCCTTGTCATTTGGAGCCTACGGCCCCCGCAGAACCGTTGGCTTTGAGCTGCATGGGGATTGGACCGGGAGCCCAGTGTGCTGACCATGTGACCATGCCTGGGGGTGGGTGGCTGTGGTGTCGTGGCAGACGCACACACCAACACCCTTGAGAATGCCGCCCTGTCTTCTCCTAAAATTTTGGGAGGGTAACAGGTTCTGGCTTGGTGCCTGAAAGTGTTTAGATTATGAGAGGCAATTTTCTCTCACTGCCCCTTGCCTGATTCCGTATGTCAGGTCTTCAGCAGTCTCAGGTGCAGTGCATCTCATTCTGCTGTTCTTCCCAGGACAAGCTGCCCTTGTTTCCTAAGCCGTCTCATTTCCTAGTTCATGTTTAATGATGTGGAGTCACAGTAGATGCTCAGCCTTCCAAGGGGCAGGGCTCCTGCCAGGCGAGTTCAGAGCACTAAGACACTCACTGCAGGTTGGGCCCTGCATGGGGCAAAGTGGGAGCCTTCAGAATTGTAGTCTTTGGTGGCCTACCAGCCTGGCTGGGAAGGCTGGGCCGATAAGCATAGATAAGACTGGGTTTCTGGCAGGCCTGTTTACATTTTTTTCAAGACTGTTTTCCCTAGGATACAGCAGCAAGTCCTGTGCGCAGGGAAGAGCAAGTATGTGGTCCAGTGTCTGAGGTCACCCCTGTCTGAGCTGGAATTCACTGCCTCCGCCCTCTGCCTGTCGTCCCACTTCTGCACTGTGACTCACCTCCATGCACTGTCCTCCCCTCTCATGTGGCCCTGGTTCAATCTCCATCTCCCTTGGTTTCCTGGAGGCCATTCAGACCCCCAGCTTCCCACCCATTTGCAGTCCACTTCCTAAGCCCATTCTGCCCTGACCCACTACAGTTCCCAAAGGACCAAGGACCTCTTGCCAGAACCTGGTATTTGGCTTGGCCTGGGTCATCTGTTCCCTCCTGACACTTGCCTCATTTCACTCGTCTTCTGTCACCATTGGGATCTGCATTTTTCTAGCTCTGTCCTGCTCCAGAAGGCTGCCTTTTTCTGAGGTCCATTCACTCCTGTGCATACACTCCTGGTCTCCTCGTACCCCTTTTCCCTTGAAGGCCCTTGTTTTGACTTCGCTCTTCCCCTGCATTTCAAGTGTTAGCTCCCTTCGGTGCAGGCTCACCCTCTGCCTCAGGGATCTTACATGGCGTGCCCCACGCCCGCTGTTGCCGTCACCCCTGCTTTGGAACCTTGGGGCCCTCTCGTCTCATCCTTGTCGCCAGGTTCCTCCACTGTGCCTGGGGCTTCGTCTTCCTCGCTGGTCCCCACAGCCTCCTTGTCCGTGCGTGCTGCGAGTTTCCAAACTTGGCGGCTCCAGGTCTTCTCTCCCAGCCTGCCTGCTCTCTCAGCCCGCTAACTCTGTCTCTCGAGACACCCTCCCAAGCGCTCTTCCTTGGGAAAGCCTTCTCTGAAGGCAGAAACCAGCAGCGAACTCTGCAGCCTGAGTCATTCTTCCATCAATGGTCTACACCAGAAGTCGCAGACAGCCACATAGCAGTAAATTTTTTTTAAAAAATTGAGAACCAGAGCTTTTATGTAATCCCAATTTGTGGCTTCTCTTAAAAGTTTAGAGGATGGGCCCAGAGGCAGCTGCTCTTGCAGAGCATGCACACTCCCCAGCCTGACTCAGGCCCCAGCGCCACCTGACCCCTGAAGACAGTTGTGTGCGACCCTCGTCTATACCATTGAGGGCTGTGACACAGCTTCGTGTTGTCTTGTCAGTGACTGCTCGTGTTAACGTGGGTGCTTATGTTACCCTCACCGCTCACCTGCTGTCATATTGAGGGTGGGGGTCCCTGTGAACTCGATGTGCGCCTGCTGCACATGATGGCACATAGTAGGCCTGTTACTTGAGAAGCCAGCATTTGAAGCCGATTTGGCCGTAGCAGTTGTCTCTCAGTTGGAAGTGCTCACGTGTTTCCTCTGCCAGCATTACGTTGAGGTGATGAGGGGCTCAACTCTAGCGTTCGGAGGGCAGGCGTGTGGATCACCTCCCAGCATCTCAGTTGAGTGTGTGCTGGGGTGGTGGCAGGTGTCAAGCCAGCATCTTGTGTGCTTCTGACGTGCTCCCTTGGGGTTCACATGACCTCACCCTGTGTTCAGCGTCCTGGCCTTAGCTAAAGGGGTAACGCAGCACAGCAGGTCAGAGCTGGCCTGCAAGAGCCCTGTCCCAGGGGCTGCCTTCTGGGCAGGGCCAGGCCCGCAGCTGCGTTTTCTGTGAGAAAGTTCCCTGGGCCGGGGCGGCACGGAGGAGGTGTGCTGCTTCTGTCTGCTGTCTCTGCTCCTCCCCCTCAGCCCTTGCTGTAGCCCTCCGTGCTTCACTTCCCTTGAGCTCTTAGGCCTGTGGCCTTGCCATTTGTGGACGTGGTGGCCTGTGAGGAACTGAGAGCAGGAGGACACCAGAGGCAGGTCCCTGCCTCACGTCCAGGCTTGCGGTAGCGACGTCACTGGGGGACAGCGTCCCTCAGAGGTGCAGGGGAGGGCGCAGCATTTCAGAGTGCTTTCCACCCACCGTTTCTGCTCTTTGGCTTCTGTCGACGTCCGAGGCAGCACCAGAGCTCTACAGTTCCCTCGGGCAGGCCCGGCCCAGCTGTGGCCACACATCTTCGGTCAGTGTCCGCACTTTCCAAGCTCTTCTGTTGGACAGCTTTATCGTGTTTTTCTGCCGAGCACTGCCTCAGACCTTTCCGGAAGCAAGGGGTACTATTGGAGGGGAGAAAGATGCTGCTTTACTGCTGTCAGCACAACTCTGCCTGCCTGAGCTGCTTGGGAGCCACAGATACTGTGTTGTTTGGGGGCTTTTTTCCTCTACTAAGTGAACACTGCTCAGACGCATATCCTGGGTTTTAAGGAGGCTGCAGGCCTCACACCCGGGGTACTGGTTTTGCAGGTGTGGGCATCACTGCCCTTTCTGCCAGTAGTGGTGTGGGGTGGCCAGGGGTGTGCGCAAGGCTTTCCGTTCCACCCATGACTGCCCAGCTTGTCCTTCAGTGAGCAGCGAACAGCAAGAGCAGAGGGGGTGCGGACGTCTGCCCTCTGTCCAGAGCCTCTGCCAGTTGGCTGGAAAACCCTTTCCCATAGTTTGGAGAGAATTTGTTGTGGTGATGCGTAAAAAGTCGCCAGGTGTTTCACTGACCAGTTTGCCACTGTAGATAAGTGGGCGGAGAAACCAGCCTTCGGGACGCCTTTGGAAGAACACCTGAAGCGGAGTGGGCGGGAGATCGCACTTCCCATTGAGGCCTGTGTCATGCTGCTCCTGGAGACCGGCATGAAGGAGGAGGTAAGGGGCACCTCGGGGCCCACGCACACATCTCCATGCCGTTTTTCCGCCCGGCCACCCCGCACCGCACCCTTGTATTGTGGAGCCCGGTGGTTTTCAGACTGTGGTCACCATGAGCAGCGTTTCATACTGAAAGGCACGTGCATTGTGCCTTTCAGTGTGCACATGAAGCAGTCTTCATAGAATAGGATTTGCTACTGGCAGTCAGGGTACCCTGACCTATCATATCGCATTTTAAGCTCCAATTTGTAACAGTGGATTTCACAATGCACCAATGGATCAGAGCCTCTATGAGCTTCAGTTTTTAATAAGTTCTGTAGCATGAGTCATACATTTGCATAGTGCTGTGCAAAATTTTTGAAGAGTGTGCATTTATGTATTTTGTGACCCCCCCTTACCAAAAAGAACTTCCGTTAATCCAGCAGGGCAGTTCGTCTTCCTCCTGCATAGATAAGGCAGTCAGCACACGGAGTTCACACTCAGGCAAAGCCAGAATCAAAATGCAAGTTTTCCTTTTAAAAATTGTTGATTAAAATATAATGCACTTCAAGGGAAGTATACGTACTGTAAGTGAACAGCCAGATAAATTTTCACAAACTGAACTCACCACGTTGTCAGTACTCGAATTGAGGAAGTACCACAGCAGCTCTCACGTGGGGCCAATTGGCTCTGGGAGACATTCAGCAAGGTCTCAGTTATGACAACTGGGACAGAAGGGCTGTACTGGCATGTAAGTAGGTGGGGACCAGTTTCGGAAGTTTATCAGGCTCCAGATGTTAGAGACAAGTATACGGAAAAGGATTAAATAGAGTGCAAATAAGGTTTGTGGGGAGTCCAGAAAGATCAGAGAGACTTCTCTGAATCGCCCCCACTTACTGGGTCCTTAACTGTCCAGGGGCTTGCAGGAGTGAAGGACACATCCTCCAACCCGAAGTGTCCTAGGCTGAGAAACCAGGATGCCGAGAAACCCCGCCCGAGGTTGAGAAATCCTGTGTAGATGAACTTTGCTGGAAACAGGCAATGTCCAACTCCTGGCTCAGTATTCCTTCCTCTTCCTGCCTGTCTGGGTTGACCCTTCGGATCCTTTTCTCTTCCTGGGACATTTAGAGCAAGGAACTAGGAGTCTGCCCTCTAACAGTTTTCCTTAAGGTATTTTTAAAAAAATTTCCAAATTTCAAAAACATCTATGGCAGTCAGTGTTACAGAAGTACAAACCTTGTGGAAGTCAAAATGCTTGATAATCACGTTCCAACAGGCGTAGTACTTCAGTAAGGGGACAAGAGCTAGCATGGATTACCAGTGGACTGCTAGGCACCAATCACTGTACTCAAGGCCTGAGCCTCTTCCTGGCCCTGCACAGCACTGTGGAGTGTGTGACCTCTGACGCAGACGGAAATGTGAAGCCCTGAGATTCTGCTGTTTCGTGCGACTCCCAGTTTACCCTCGACGTTGATGGATTCTCATTGTCTCTAGGGCCTTTTCCGAATTGGAGCTGGCGCGTCCAAGCTAAAGAAGCTGAAAGCGGCCTTGGACTGTTCCACGTCTCACCTGGACGAGTTCTATTCCGACCCCCACGCTGTGGCAGGCAAGTCCAAAGCAACTGCTGCCATTGAACCACCCTCAGTGATGGGCCAGTCCACTCTGATTATGAGTTAGAAGTCCAATTTCAGTTAAGTTTAATTGATAAAATTTTCTGATAAAATTCCCCAGTGTGTAATAGATACACAATGCAGGATTTCTGTTTGCTTTGCTTTCGTCTCCCTGCCACACTGCGTCTTTAAGGTGAAGGTCGTACATAGCGCACATTCCTGTTTCTCCCCTTTCACACCTATAGTCCAACTCTACCTGAAGAAACGATGTCTGTTGAAAGGATGGTTTTAAAACTAAATTTCATTTTCTGTTGCTCAGTATTTTTGCAAGATAGACTGAACATCTTTCGTGAGCTTTGCACCCCTGTGGCTGCCACATGATTTGTTTAGTACAGTTAAGACTGTAATTTCACATTGCAAAACTATACCCAGAGACGTCCAGCCTTGTCCCATTTCATACTCACAGTATTCATGGTTGTAGGTGCTTTGAAGTCCTATTTACGGGAATTGCCTGAACCTTTGATGACATTTAATCTGTATGAAGAATGGACACAAGTTGCAAGGTGAGTTTAAATAGTTTTAAAAGTTGAAAGCAACAATGAAATACTGTACACTTCTGTGAGCTATTTTTTCCTCAAAGGTTGTTATTGGTTGTTTACATTTACAGTGAAAATACTGTTACTGTTAGTGTAGAATGGTCATGGCCTGTGCATTAGTTTAAATTGGCGTGACCTAGAGGTTTGAAGATACACAGTGGCAGCCACATTAGTGGGTTGGTTCAGCTCAAGTCCCCTTCATACTGAAGAAAGCCCTGTCTCTGGGGACGAGCGTGACATACTGAGTGCCAGTGTGGCTCTCAAGCTGCTTACGAGCCTAGCTGTGCAGTGATGAGGACATCAGCAATGTTACTGTCCAGTGAGTTCACTGGGGACTGAGAACATGCTAATCTTCAGACCCATTACCTCCAGCAGATACTACCGTTGTTTTATAGGTAAGGAAACGGGCACAGGGAAGGCAGTCAGGTCAGCAGCACGTGATGGGCAGAGCGAGCCATAGACCCACATGTGTTGGACACAGGCCTGCACCCACGCTCTGCCACACCTCTGCCCCATCCTCTCCCTGTCCCTCCTGGTCCCGACTCACTTCTCTCCTGGACTTCTAAGTCCTCATCCCTCAGGGTAGAAGAGCGGACCTTCACTCTGTTCCCATCTTCCTGTCTGCAGATGCTGCTGCATTCCTGTCAGGCAGGTCGAGGTGCACCGCGGGCCATTTCTCATTTCTGATCGTGTCTGTAGACTGCGAGTTCATCCTGTGCTACTTTACCCAGATGTTTAGATCCGAGTTTGTCTGATTGTGGAATGAGACTTTGTGCTGGTAGATGGTGAGGGTTTCAAATTCAGAGAAAAGTTCTTAGTTGTGGTATCCTTGGAACACACAGTCTGAGCCTAGCTTGGCTTGACTTAAATGATACCAACACTCATTATGAAGTAGGAGAGGGTTGTCGAACCTCATGGGGTAGCTCTTCCTTCATCCCTCCTGGCCTCTGCTGCTCTCAAGCTCCAAAATTCCCCCGACAGTAAGGGCAGTTGTCACAATTTTAATCGAAAACATCCCCAGAGCTGCCTGTGCTCATAGGTGCAAGTTTCAGGAGGTGATTGGGTTGCATGGGCTGTTGCTGTCAGTGGATTAACACTTTGACAGGGCCATAATTTCTGTGTCTCACTGCTGGGCAGCTTGGCAGCACATCTATGACTGCACCGTTGTGTGCGGATACGTTGGGTTCTTGCTGTACCCCGGGAAGGAGCAGTGAACAGAATGAGGGGAAAATAGCCAAGAGACAAGCTAGGATGAGGCGGAGGTCCTGAGGACAGAAGGGGAGCTACCTAAGAACTGGAGAGTGTTTGTCCCCCAGAGAGGTTGGTTCATCTCCGCCCCACTGTGCAGCCATCAGTTAAACAAGCTACAGTGGCTTATGTGTTTCGAGGGGCTCCTGTGTCCTACAGCTGGCTTCATCCTTCACATGTAATTATTTTCCAGTTTCAGTGGCTCCCAACATCTCTCTTCTCTGTAAATGAGCAATGAGCTGGGAAAGGCTATGCTTGGGGAATACAGTCCCAGCATCCCTAACAGAAGCCAGTTTTCCATCTAGTTGGCAAAATGTCCGGAGTTTGCGATTTGAACTCTTTACAGCTAATAACTATGACAATGCTTATTCATACACATCTTGTGATTACGCATTTCTACTAGGTGTTTAAGATCAAGTTAAGGTGAGACCCATATTAATCCTTTCTTGCTATCAAGCTAAGTCTTCTCAGGGTTGCTCTGGAACCACAGACAGCACCCTCTAGATCCACTGTCAGTGTCAGCCATCTTGAAGAGTCATGGCTGGTGCTTAACCAAGTTGCTTTCTGGGAAAGCTTGAGAGACTCTCTCTCCAGGGAACTCTTAGACACCCTATGCATCCTCGAATCGCTTTCCTCTGTGGTTCCACAGTCTCCTTGGTCAGAAAATCAGGGGCTCAACTGAGTGACAGGATGTCGTAGCACAGACTCTTCTGCCCTGGGTTTACTGACCCCAGAGGGTGAAGGCCACAAGATTGACTCTCCTCTTAGCCCATTTATCTAATTTTTTGGTCTCCAAATCTCAGTTCAACATCCAGAAGAGATGCATGACATTACACTGTAATAGAGGCAGCAAGCTTAACCTTGCTATCTTGAGTATCACACACCTTAGAACATAAGGGGAAACTTACTTTAACACCTGTGGATATCCTATCATTTAAGTCCCTGTACAGTGCGCTAACACGTAATAGTTAACGTATTTGTACCTTGAAATGAGAAACCAGATCCATACATATTACATCACAATCATGACATTTTGTAACATACGTTTTCCTTTTAACCACACCCTTTCAACCAATCATTTCTACCTAATACACAAGCTTTTACCTGATCAGTTGACCTTTAATGAGACAGATTTTTGGAGGCAAAGGTCTGAATCTCAAAGTGTTACAAGCCATCCTTGCTTTACACTTTGAAGACCTGCACACATCCAGAATCGTGAGTACAATTCACTACACCATGAGATTAACAATAGCAAATTAGCGTACACGTGTGAAACCTTCATTTAATTTAGTTTTGTTCAAAGAGCATCTTTCGTGAGAACCTTACTTTTTGAGGAACACAGCCATGACTAGATTGGGGGTGTCGCCCAAGACTCTGGAGATCACGGGGGCTCCTTATCAGTAAAGGTTGGCCACTCCTCTGCTTGCCAGTTGAAGTTTTGTCCAATCATTTCTCACCCTAAAGAATTGTGGTTAAATATCTTTTTGATCAGCTGCCAGAAAGTCAATTTTAATATTTAAACCAGCTGGTAACTCAAGTGAAAGCATGCTTTTACATCTGTAATCCAAATTGTATTAGAGACAAAAAATGGTTGAGCTCAAAGTAATGGGAACACCTGTTCACAGAATGACAAACACATAACAAGTACACAGCACATCTTAAAATCAGTGCACTTAAATATATTCTAGATCAAATTAAGTTGTAGTAACTGTTACAATTTTTAGAAGTTTAATTACATAGCCAGATTTTGTTCAGATCTCTTACCAAAAAGTTTGGATAGTGTACAGTCCTTAGTCTGTAATGCATATTCTTTGTATTTTATTGTCTTAATAACCAGTAACTCAGCTCAATTATCTCTATTCCATTTAGTCAATCTTTAATTCTCATTTTGGTCACTATTTCCTGGGCCTTCTGGATTGATTTCTTTGGCTGGGCCCAGGTCGAGTTTAACCTCATCCTGTCTCTATCAGGCTGTAGAGCAGTCTGAGTTGTCACTGTTGCAGGATCGCATGCCAGCTCCCCAAAAGGTAGAATCAGCTTCTCCAGAGCTGAGTTTGTGATACAGCCTGACAGCTAGTGGTGCTGGTGCCCAAACAGGTCACTCAGAACACTTTGGGGTAATCGCCACTTCTGCCAAGAAGAATCTGCAAGTTCTATGTTTAATGTTTTCAGAATCTTGAAATTTCAAGAAACCATTCTCATCATGACCTGTCCCTACAAATAAGACATTGCTTCTATCAGATGGTATTTTTGACCTAGGAGTACTAGGTAGAAGCCTCACAGGTAATTCTCATGAATTCACCTCATAGCTTCTGTAATCCACTTTTATGTAATCTCTGTACACATTTAATTCCAGTATATTTGTGACCACAGTACCTGGGTTTGCGATTTCTAGGGTTGGGCTGTATTGTCAGCAAGCATCAGAACAATGTGGTTGCTTTCCCTGACTTCTGAGTACTGTTGCAAACTGGTAATCTGTTGTAATTTCCATTTTTCCATACACTTTCAAAGAATTACCAGGACATTTGTAAGATCTGTTATGATTTATGTCTGGATGTGCTCCCCCCAACATAAGCCTCATGCAGTCATGGGGCAGGCTTCTAGAGTTTATGATTGATTCATGGTCCAGTGTTGGGATTATGTATGTGGGTGCTGCACTTTCCCTGAGGTGCATAGTTACATACAGTGTGAGGGGAAGAGGCTGCCTGCCACTCCTCCCCCCTTTTACTCGTTTTCTGCTACCTTGAACTGTTGCCCTCCGCCCTAGAAAAAACCGCCAGAAAAACAGCTAAATGAAACCTTTCCTGTCTTAATTTGGGGCATCAGGTATTTTGTCTCAGAAACAAAAGTAACCAAGACAGGCTCCCTCTTAAAAGAATTAGTGCATTGTTTAGGAGTAGCTTCTTGGGTTGTACTTGAAAAAGGTCATTCAACTTTAGCTTGGCTACTAGCTACATTAAGTACGGCTAAAATTCCAAAATATAAAATGTGCGTATATCCATAAGATGGACTAACTGCAGGGTCAGGTTGATTTGACAGGGAATCTGCTCCCACTTAGCTGCTGGCCAGAGCCATTATGTTAGGAGAATAAAACCACTCACACAAGGATACTCTCCTTGACAAATGTCATAGCTCATTGTAGCATCTTTATCTTCCTTGGATAGGGTGCTGTCTTGGTTACTTTTCTCTCACTGCTGAGACAAAATACCCAACGCCCAAAATGAAGGAAGGAAAGGTTTATTTAGCTTACAGTTCGTGGAGGTCTCAGTCCATACTTGGCTGGTTCAGAGGCAGAGTGGCACATGGCAGAGGGCAAACTGTTCAGGGCAACAGACCACAGCAAAGAACCAGCAAAAGGGAGGAATGGCTGCAAGCAGCCTCTTCTCTTCCCTTACATTGTAAACAGGCTCCCCCCATCCAGGGGGTGTGTAGCTCTCGCACAGTCTCCATGCCCTCTTCTTCCACTGGCTCAGGATGTATACAAAGTAAACACCCCGGCTTCCTGCTGAATCACTCAGCCAAACCTCTAGACTCCCCAAGTTGACACCATGTATCGACCATAACATTCTACCCCTTGTTGCCTACCCCTTGTCAACCAGACACATTTCTTTAAACCAGTTTCCAGATACAAAGACATGCTTATATTAGAACCATAACAGGTGCCTTGCATCTTTCCAGGTTAGCTACTTAACACCTGCTAGGGTGAGAAACACTATCCTCTCCCTGTGGGTCTGCAGTGGCTACATCCAGAGGCTGCACTTTAGCCAATGGTGTTGGGCAATCACCAAAACACCCACACCTGTGTCTAAAAGCCTTTTAAATGTTTTTTCCCTAATAGGTAATTCCATCTCAGGGCAGATTTTGTTTGAACTGCTGAAACCAGTAGGTATCAGAAGATCCAACTCTGATCTCCTTTATAACTTTTATTTTTTGTCAAGGGGAGAGAGACTAATTCAACAGTATGAGAATCTGCGGTGATTAAGATTTTAATTGAATTTTTTATGTAGCCCGAGTCAGTGACAAAAGGCAAAATCTGGTCTCTGGAAGCCTCAGGCTACAGTTTTTATTTTACTGCCTCGGGGCTGGGCCTCGACTGTCCTGCGTTTTTCTCAGAAATGGGCTCACCGCCTACTCCCCACCCCCAAGCGGTGAGGAGATTATTGTCTCTGTAGCCACAGCTGCCCACTAGTTGGCATAGTAGAGGCGTCCAGAACGCTTTCCCGGGATCCACTTTGCTGGTGGAAGAGAGCAGGAATACACAGCCGCTGCCTTATCCAGTTGATCCCAGGCACATGGGCGAGCCCGCTCTGGCTGCTGGATATTTCTTGTCCAGGTTTTGAGCACAGCATTTGTGCCCAATGAATTTCTGGTGCCAAAAGCGCACATGACTTAAGTCAGGGCGCACCGCAGTCAGGACCCCTTATCTCACCCCAGGCACACAGGACTGTAGTGGGTGCCGAGGCTGGCTGGGCGTGTAGACATTCGGGTAGCTGGGAAATCCCAACTGTGTCTGTTTAGGACCCAAGCGCCGGGCCTCCCTGCACCCAGTCTGCGCCCCTACTGTTTGATGGTCCCAGGGAGGCCCAGCTGGGAGTTTCTCAGGAAGGGTTGGCTTTTCACATCAGTTTCAGGCCTACATTGATTTTCCCAGATTCCCTCGCTAACACTTTGTGTAAGCACTGGAAAGCTTTGTCAGAGAGACAGGTAATGGCCGCACTACCCCTACAAGTGCAACAGAGCAGCCTCGGGCAAAATTCCCTTATCCTAACAAAAACAAACAGGCCCCATTTTCCTGTGTCCTCCCGACTGTGGGTGGACAGCCCAAGTGATAGCTGGGGTATATCCCCTTGCATGTATGAGGAACTAATGTCCGCACAAACCCAGAGACGCAGTGTTTGTCTTGGTTCATTGGCAGTTTGAACTTTCCCAACGTGGTAACTATGTTGAAAGATGGAATTTGCGAGGCAACACCTCTGGTGGGGAAAAGTTGCTCTTGCCCCCAACTCCTTTATGAACTTGGACAAGACTGGAGGATTCAGGCTCATAAGCGGTAACGTCCCTCTGCCCTCCATGTCTCGCTGAGGCTCGGGCCTTGATCTTAATGTTTCTGAGTCCCCTACGGCTGTAAAGCCTCTTTTTTTTTGTGGTACCGGGGATCGAACTCAGGACCTTTCACTTGCCAGGCAAGCACTTATTCAACTGAGCTATATCCCCAGCCCCTGCAAAGCCTCTTAACCGTACCAAAAATACAAGAATCCAGTCTGCAAAAAGCAGTTCTAAACTCACATACTCCTGTGATTCTTGAGACTGCATCTATCTCTTTTTTAAACTATTAACAACCAAAAAAACTTTTTCTGTCTTCTTTGAAACCTGTATCTTGTCGGGCCCTAGAGAGCCTGTGTTCCTCTGCATATACCTGACCTGCCCGTACCGTACACTCCGGCGCTGAATGCCAGCTGACCAATTCCCTCCCCCAACCGTTGCGCCCTTTTTGGAAGGCTTCTCACCCCCCACCCACTTACTCCTATCAGGGCCCCACAGGGGGAGCCAATTGCACAGATCCCTTGGGTTATTGCTGTACCCTGGGAAGGAATAGCGGTGAGAAGGAGGAAAAACACAGACACAAAACTAAGATCAGACAGAAATCCTCTCTTTTAAGCGGAGAGAAGAAACTGCCCAAACCCAGGAGAGCGTTTTATACCATTGGCAGGTCGATTAATTTCAGCTTTGCTGCCCAGCAGTCAGTTAACAAGCTGCACCAGCTTATTTATGCACCTGGAGGAGCCCCCGTGCCCTCGGAGCTCCCGTGTTCTTGGGCTGGCTTCATGCTGCATGTGTAATTGCTTTCCAGCTTCAGCCACCCGCAACAGCATGGGCAGCTTTTCATTAATTTTTTAAACGTATTTATTGTTAGGGGTTTTGAGGCAGGTTTTGCTCTGCAGTTCAGGCTGGCCTTGCGCTATGAGCCTCCTCCTGCCTCAGTCACAGCAGTCCTCCTGCATCGGCCTTGCAGGTGCTGGAGGTTGCCAGCATGCACTGCCACGCCTGTTGGCTCTTTATTGATTTTATTAGTAAGACTGCTGTGAGACCTGTCTGTACACCAGTGGGGCAGTCTTGCAGTGTGCACAGGTGGTTCAAGCCGGGTGCTACTCCTCGGGTGAGGTCATAATTGGATGACATGTTTGGGTGTGATGGACGGAGGGGGTGCGACCCAGTTGAAGGTGGATGGGGTGATGTGGGGACCACGCTCGTCCAGCCCCGACCGCTCTGGCTCTCACCTCTGCTCCCCCACACCCCTCCGCGTGACATTGCACCTTGGAGCCAAACAGGCAAGGACCAAAGCCTCTGGAGTTGTGTGTCAGAATGAGTGTCACCCCCCCGCTCCTCACAGTGCTGTGGGGCGGTGACGGGGGATCTGCCTGTGGTCTGTTGCATCTGCAGCTGTGAAGTGTCGACCAGGCCTCCACCCTAGTGAAGCACAAGCACAGTCAACTCTGCCCTGCACCTCACCAGTGTGGTTGTCCCTAGCACTCGCTGGCCTCCCAGCAGAGGGAGCCATGCTCTGCAGAGTCTGCTGTCCCTCCTCGGTGTCTCTGCAGGTTTGTACGCTGAGTCTCTGTAGTGCTGGAGTTTGGTGGCTGCTTGACAACAGAAATGGGTTTCTCAACCTGAAGCCTTTGGACAAGGCTTAGGACCAGAGAGACCACTGGGTGGTCAGGAGCTCGGCCAGGCTCCCGTAGGAGGTGACCTGGGCTCCAGGAAGCAGTGATATGTACACGCTCTGGACAGAGTTTACAGGGGCACCTTTGCTTCTGTGCCAAGCATTCATTGATCTAGCTAGCTTCACATAGCTGGGCCCCTGAGGCCTTAACATCATTCAGTGAAATCAACGCTCTTACCCTGTTTCACAAATGAGGAAATTGAGTCTTGGTGGGAGTTAAATAAACTGCTCCAAGTTAAATAGAGGATTAGTTGAAATTTGACCCCAAATGTATTTATTTCTATAATCTGTGCTATTTTCAGGCTTTGAAAAACACTGACGGAGATATCAGTGTTGATATAGCAGATGTTTTAGTTAGCTTTCCATCACTATGACGGTACCGGAAACAGTTAACTAAAAGGAGAAAAGTTTTGTTCTGGCCCCTGGTCTCAGGCCCTGGTGAGTTGGTCCTGTTGCTGTGGATCTGTGACAGCTCCAAACATCATGGCGGAGGAGGCAGGGGACACTGGAGGCCTGTTCACCACATGACAGTGGGGACAGAGCAAAGGGTGTGGGTCCCAGTGTCCCTTCCAGGCACCCCCGACATCCTGACTTCCTCTGACGGAGCCCCGCCTTCCACAGTTTGTGTCCCTGGAGCACTACAGGCCAGGACCGTGCCTGTCACACATGGGAGGCAGTGATCACACTGGGGGTGTTTCTCTTCCAGCCTGCAGTGGTGCCTTAGTTCACACACTTGATTCTTTTGGTGATTCTGGTCACAAGCCAAGTTGGACAAGAGCCAAATCCAGTTCAGTGGTTGCATTCAGCATGAGCTATGTGGGGGAATTTGATTTGGTTCTCATCCAGTTCAGTTTGTGACCAAAATTGTGGAAAGCATTGAATCTATGAACCGAGGTACCACTGCATAGCAGGGTGTTAATACAGGTATCAATAACGTGTTTTAATACATTTCATAAACAATTTTTTTCTCAGTGTGCAAGATCAAGACAGAAAACTTCAAGATTTATGGAGAACCTGTCAGAAGTTGCCACCACACAATTTTGTTAACTTTAGGTATGTATGATTGGCATTCTGTAAATTGAGCTGTCACACGGAAGTGACTCTGCAGTAAAGATCGGTTTAATTCTAACAAAGAGTCATTTACCTGAGGCAAACGTGTCCCATTTAAAAAGTATATTGTACCGCTGTGCGTAGGGTTAGGTGTGGGTGACCGGTGCCTGTGAAGCATCAGTACCGCAGCTGGCATTAGTAGGTGGGCTGTGCTGTAGGTTTTGCTGTTGCAGCTGCTAGCTGGGTGACTGACTGTATGTTAGATTTGGAGTCTGAGTTGTCCAACCTGGAAAATGCAAAGTAAACCAACTGTTACACTTTCAGTAATATCTTTCATATAAATAGAGCATTAATCATTCTATATTACTATATTAAGAGATTATATTACTATATTAAGTAACTGTTTCTAAGAAAATTTCTCAAGAGACAAATGTCTGGAATTTAATTTCTGTCTTTACATTGACTTAATACGTAACTTTGAGGGGAGCATAGAGAAAAGGGGGAGTGGTCACTCCAAAGAATAAAGACATTTAAAACCAAACAGGAAATTTGGTAAGATGACTTACTTAAAAAGTAAGTATTACACCGGGATTATCCCCTGACCTTAAATTTGCTGTTGGTCACTGTCACTGTGCTAAACTGAATATTCCTTTTCACTGCCTCGGCATCACTGGCCTTGTCAGTGGGCCGGTATTTGTGAGGGCTCTTACTGGTGGACTTAGTGCACCCAGCGTGGAATTACGGACACTCCTCATTTATTCAGTGTATTGTAATGGGAACTCACTTAGTTCCCAGTGTGCTGGGATTTTACCTTTCAGTTTGTTTACTTTACAATGTTTTGCTGATTTTTCTTTAACATGGAGTGCATTCCCATGGTTCAGAAATTGAAAAGTGGGTCACATATCTCAGTGGTCACTTAGTTCTAAAGTCCTGGGTCCAACCCCCAGCTCTGCAAAAGAAAAGATTCAAAAGGTAAAACATTGAAAAACTCCGTTTTCTGCCTCTCAGCCACCTGTTTCCTCTCCTGAGATACACTCAGTGTTTAGTTTCTTACAAAAAACTAAGTGTTAATGCAGAAATAAATACATAGAGTATTACATTTTTATTTTTTATTTTTTGTCTTTCTGAGACTGGGTCTTGCTGTGCAGTTCAGGCTGGTCTTAAGCTCACTTTGTAGCCCAGGCTGGCCTCAACTTCAAACAGTTCTCCTGCCTCAGCCTCCCAAGTGTGGATTATAGGCGTGGGCCACCACACCTGGCCCCTAGCTTAACATCTTAATATCTTTGCTTAATACCTCTTAGAGATTTCCCATATCAGTGCATAATTATTGTGAGGCATAGTACTCTGCTGTATGAATATACTGTAATTTATTTAACCGGCTCCCTGTTGATAGATAGCTATATTCTTAGTGTTTTGTTTTTCTACTGTTGCACTTACATAGAAGAATATATCTCTATATGGTAAATTGAATAATATTTTCATCATTATAGCATAAAGCATTTTCATATAGTTGCCTTTAAGCGAAGTAGCTGAACCTTTTTAAGCAGGATATTATATTAAATATACATTGAGCTCACTATTAGTCACACTAATTTATCTAGGGATGGAATGAAAAGGCTGTACTGGAGAAATAGATTACAAACATATAGCAAATACAGGGTAAATCATTGAGATTAAATTTGAGCCATTTTCTCTTGCCAAGCTCTCGTTGATCTGTTTTCTAAAATAATATACAAGAAATTTATAAAATGCTTTACCTGAGGCCGATTCTGCTTTAGTGAGCTCTACATTTAGCACCTAAGCAGTCAGAGACTGAACACAGGGCAGGTAAGAGAAAATTGCTGCAACTATTTCAGAGAAGATGCCCTGCCTTTGTTTTTTATTTCATAGGTATTTAATCAAGTTCCTTGCAAAGCTCGCTCAGACCAGTGACGTTAATAAAATGACTCCCAGCAACATTGCAATCGTGTTAGGCCCTAACTTGTTGTGGGCCAAAAACGAAGGGTAAGTAGCCTTTCCCCGCACCATGTCCCAAGAGAATGTAACACGAGACGCGCTTGGGGCTGAGGTGCCTGGCGCGGCGCTCTGCGGTTTATCTTCCCGTTCAGTGCACGTTCTGAGGACCCAAGTGTGAGCTGGGTGCTGTTGCAGATGCTGGTGAGAGAACGACTTGAGAGACTATCCCTGTCTTCAAAGTACTCCGTGCTCTTGGCCAGGAATGGACCTGGGTGGCTTCATACAGTAGTGAGATAGATGTGCGTGCATGTGTGAGATATTGTAAGAGGTGCACTCTACCCGTCTTTAGTGTCTCTGGCCATGCCTGGGAATGAAAAGACATGCAGGTTTTAAAATGTCCCGTTGTACGCACGAGGCCCTGGAGGAGAACGAAGGCCTACAGAAGCACTTAGGGCGAAACGCGTTTATACTAAGCTGGACACAAGGGGCGCACTGTGATAGAGCGGACAGGGGCTTGGCCTATGGCTGCTAACTATAGAGACTCGACTAGGAAGATAAGAGTTGACTTAGCAAGGTTTGTTTGTGTAGATTTCCTCTGGCCTCAACACCCTGTTGCTGGTGATGAAAATGCTTTTTTTCCCTCCTGCTAGAGGGAGGGCATTTTTCACGTGGGGCTTTACCTGCTGCTTTCCAGAAGGAAAATGAGGGTCAAAGCGCCGTGGTATCTGCTGTTTTTTTAAATGCCTTGGCCTCAAAAAAACCCATATGCTAGAAGGCTGTGTTTTGGGGTGTTGTGATCAGCTCCCCTCCCGTGTCACTGAGTTATAAGGTAGAAGGGAAGCAGGGTGAACACAGGTATTACGGTCTGGGAGGCGCAGGGGACGCCGAGGCCAAGAACTGGCACTGGGCTTTAGCTGGGTGAACCGATGCTTTCCTACACGTGGCCCCGCGCGAACCCCGGCATTGCAGCTGTACAGCCCCTGCTTGCTTGTATTGAGGGGTGCAGCTCGCAGACTTGGGTAGCTTGAAGGTGGAATTTTTGGTAGGTCAGGGCCTGACATGTCCCGCTGAATTGTCTGGAACTTACTTTTCCAGGCCATGAGGAAGCTGTCACAGTTCCTGACTTGATTTAATTGTGAGATAGTTTTGCTGGAACCGAGAGGAGAGGGGCAAGGGGGCGGCTCTCTGGACAGCTTCAGGGACTTTCCAGGCAGCGTGGGCGTGGTCTCGGGCCTCACCTTTTGAGTTGCTGTTATCCTCCGTTTTGCAGGGAGGGGTGCTGCGTCTGAGAAACGATAGTAAGTTGCTCCGGGTAGCACAGCAGGGAAGTGTTAGAGCCCAGGTGCTGGCCATGGAGCCTGCATCCTTAACTCCCTGTCACCTTTCTCTACTTCGCTTCGTTGCCTGTCACCTTGCAAAATCAATCATGAACCAGTCAAATTCCAGTTCAAACATGGCAACTTTTTATGTCAGTCTTTCATTTACTCACTCACGTGTGCCCGGTCTTGTGTCAGAAAGTACGTACAGGTTCCTCACCAAGATCCAGTGTCATAAAGCAGAGGTGGAAGCAAGTAGATACACAAAGCCACCTGCATAGATCACATCAAACAGCAGGCAGGTCCCAGACGGACTGAAGACCGAAAGGTGATGCCGTAAACACGGCAGGGGAATGGTTGAGATAGGAGAGATTTTCTCAGCATAAAAAAGGTAGAAACTCTCATATCAGAAAACACCTTAAACAAAAGGAATTCACAGACTAAGAAACAGTTTCTTTAAAAAAAGAATTCCAGAACATGTGAAGAGATCTTGCACGTCAATGTGCAGACCGTGTCTCTTAAGAGGAGGAAAGATGGAAAAGAGCATGGTTAAGCAGTTCCTTCCCGCCCACGAGGACTGTGACACAGGACAGCTGATCAGAATCCGGCGGGAGGAAGGTGGCAGAGCATGACGTGCAGACAGCTTGCATTTTAAGCTGGAATTTAACTAGACCTTTCCCTTGTTTAGAAAGTGGTGTGTTGCCAGGCTTGGTGGTACAAGCCCGTAATCCCCACACTCAGGACTCTGAGGCCTGGGCTGCATCGTGAGTTCAAGGCCAACCTAAACTACGTAGCAAAACCCTGTCTCAAAAAAGAACATCAAAAAATGAAAATGATGTGATAATTTTCTGGTGAGAAGCAAAGTCAGAGTGGTGAGAGGAGAGGTTGGTTTAAGGCAGTCAAACTGAGTCAGGTTTCTTGTGAATTCATTGTCCTCACTCATAAAAAGCCTCACGACAAAGTAGATTCAGTGAGAAACTAGCGGTTGCTAAGTGTCTTGCTTTCTCGTTGCTGGGGCAGAATACTCATCCACCCACAAGTTAGAGAAGGGAAGGCTTGGGCTGGGGACATAGCTCAGCAGCACAGCCTCCTGCCTGGCAAGCTTGGGGTCCTGAGTTCAATTCCCAGTACCAAAGAAAAAAAAGAGGCAAGATTTATTTCAGCTCACAATTTGTAGAGGTTTTAGTGCACACTTGGCTGGATCCAAAGAGGAGAACACCATGGCAAGGCAGGCAGTGAGATGAAGGGGACAGAAGGGTTGTACACACGCCCTGCCAGGCCACCCCTGCAGTGACCACCCCTCCCACCAGGCCTCACCTCACAATCGGCTGTCCCAGGCCACCCCTGCAGTGACCACCCCTTCCCACCAGGCCTCATCTCACACGCGGCTGCACACCCAACAGAGACACCCACGATCCAGTCACCACCCAAGCCCCACCTGGGAGCCCCGGAGGCTCTGAGTAGCACCTGGACAGAAGCGGTGAACCTCAGAGGTTGATGGCCTCTGACTCCTAGCTGGGGGTGGATCTCAGGGACGAGTGATGGCAGCTTGCTTTCTTCTGAGCCCTGCCATCAGGAACTTTCACCCTCTGGATGCACTTCTTGGGCCCAGAACTTGTGTGTGTGTGTGTGTGTGTGTGTGTGGCGCCACAGAGTGAGTGCAGGGGGTCGTGTGTTTAGAGGCTGTGTGACACTGGCTGCTCTTGGTTACGGTAGAGACAGAGTAGGTTCGGGTGAGCTTGGGCCCTAGAAAATAGACACCTGGCATGATTCTTTTCTAGCGGGAAGTGCAGTCCTTGTTCCTGACCAATTTAAAGCCAGCGTTTGGACACACATTATTCACTGGCTGAGGAGATCCTGGGTGCTTGTGGGGAACAGATTCAGCATTTGTTACAGTGCAGATGAAGGAGGGACAGTTGGGCCAGGGTTGTTTTTCCTCTGGGTGATTGCGGCCTGACTCAGCCTAGAACCACGTGGATTTCATTGTCGTTGTGTACTCAAGTACTTTATCCTTTAAACAGAATTGAATTGCCTTGGCACAACCTGTGGACCCTAGAGAGCTTCGGGGGAGCCAGGAATGACCCTAACTTTGCATACTTCTTTGCAGAACCCTTGCTGAGATAGCAGCGGCCACCTCAGTCCACGTGGTCGCAGTGATTGAGCCCATCATCCAGCACGCTGACTGGTTCTTCCCCGGAGGTAATCACTGCATGTGCACGGCCTGCTGTAACCGCAGGGGAACAGCCTCAGATGTCTCCTTGGAGAGGAACATTCACCGGTGATGACATATTGGCTTCACTTCTACAGCTTGTTTCTAGACCTTGTTCATCTACACTCATATTTTGGCATAATGAAAATCACACCACTTTATATTTCACTCAGTTTCACTAAAACACATTCAGCCAGTGCATGTTGAATACCCACTAGGTGCTGTATGAGGCACTGTCTTCCTGGGAGGAGCACGGGCCTTTGGAGAAGGCAGCCACACAGACAGAAATTATGGCGTGGGGCAAACCAGAAAGACAGGTGGGTGGAAAAAGACTCCCTGAACTCAGCGTGAGGAATAGGGAGGCGAGGGCCGGGGGTGTGGCTCAGCGGCGCAGCGCCTGCCTCCCGAGCACGAGGTTGTGAGTTTGATTCCTGGCACCAAAAAAAAAGAAGGCAGAGCCAGTAATTACTTTTTAGGAAAGTAACACTGAACATGCGGGGGTTTCTTCTTGCAGGAGGGCTGTTGTGTTAGTCTGCACAGTTGGAGGCTAAAGCAAGAAATGTGGACTGGGGCACCTTGGGAAGGTCTCAGCTATGTCAGAAAGCTAGGATTCCGTGCTGTCAGTGATAGGTTTTCACACTGTTGCAGACCTGGCATCCATGGATGCTCTCACGGGCTCCTTTTGGGGCGCTGGATGGGCGCGGGTGGCACCTAGACCTCCCTCCCCCTTCCCCAGAGCAGCCCAGCCACCTGTGCACTGCAGCGTAAGCTGTCTGAGGCCAGGCGTCTGCTCCTCTCTTCCGCTGACTTCCCAGACTCGAGAGTCACTACTCTTACATATTTATCACCCGTTAAAAAGACACAATGCATACATATTAGCCATCTACTCACGCTTTCTCCTTCAAGCAAATGATTCTTGCAGAAGAGCTGTAGGAAGTATGCCCTTCATGTTGTCTTTTATTTCTCTTTTATATCAAAGTATAAGCTCATTTTTTTTAACGACTCAAGTAAGTAATCCATAGTCATTGTCCTCTTCTGTACCCCATGGTTATTTTTTTCCACAAAAAAGAAAGCAGAAGAGCCATGCACCCTGTGTCCTGAATCATACCCCATGTCTCTAGCTCTCCTCTGCCTCACCCTGGGCTGGCAGTCCGCTGTCAGGTGAGAGTGCACGGAGCTGCCCTTGTGAGGGCAGGAGGGCCTGCGACTGGAGAATGAGACCTCCGTCCTGGGGGTGTTTTCGCACTCCCTCCCCTGCACTGTGTGTCTCATACACTTACTAATTGTTCTTGCAGAAGTGGAGTTTAATGTGTCTGAAGCATTTGTACCTCTTGGCACCCCGAATTCTAATCACTCATCCCACACTGGAAATGACTCTGACGTGGGGACGCAGGAGAGGAAGCGGCCTGCCAGCATGGCTGTAATGGAGGGAGACCTGGTGAAGAAGGAGAGGTGCGTGCAGCATGGCTCGCTGCTGATGCAGCGGGAGGTGTCGTACAGCAGAGTGTTGGACCCTGGTATCTGGTTCCAGCGAGGGCCCCCCCACCCCACCTGTGCTATCGTGACTGGTGGAGTCCAGATCCTGCAGGGGTTGTGCTATACCTCATTCCAAGCACTGTGGTTACGGAGCCTGTCAGTTGACGTCATGCCACACACCCCCTGCTTTGCTGTGACGCTCTGTGAAACGTACAGTGGAGTAGCATCATACACACCACATGAAACACCTCGCAGTGGAGTAGCGTCCTACACACTGCACACACCTATATGTGTTCTGTTGGCTGAAAATAAGAAAAATGAAACATGGCTAATGTGGACTTCTGTCCATATTGTGTGTGAGAACAACTCAGCTCATGCTGCTCAGGCAGATTTTGGTATTACGTGGCGTCTCCATGGAAGCCAACCACTGAATTTAATGTTTAGCTAGAGAAATCTCAGTATTTACCAATTGTGGAAGAAAAAAAAGTGGCTGTGTTGAACTTAGTAGTCTATCTCTGTACAGTTCTCTATGAAGAACTCGAGAGATGTTTTAAGGGTGATTGAGACTCTGTATGACTCCAGGTACTGACCTGTCCCGTGTGTATGGTAAAACGCCACTGTGCTCAGCAGGAGCGTGGACGTGAGGAGCCTGTTTGAAGTAACGTGCTTTCCTTGCATATATGTAATAATACCGCTGGAACTTGCTTATATGAAAGCTAACGGGCAAGCTTGTACTGCCCTCGGCCAGTTTCACACTGAGGTGTGTGGGGTGTTCGTTTGTTTGGGGTCTCACTCTTAGCAAAGGGAAATGCTTCCCTTTCCTATTGTCTCGCTTTGAATTCACATTTATTCTGTACAGGAGCCTCACTTCCCTGAGTCCTCATGCCCCTGTTCAGTAGTGTCTCCTAGTTAATGTTAGTCTTGTCTGTAACAAGATCAGCTCTCCAATTCCAGTGACACTCAACGTTACGCTGTCTGGTCAGCACAGGCTCACAGATCTCAGTGACTGTCTCCAGCTGACCCAGCACAGACAAGTCAGGGAGCCATGTACCTATCTTTTTTTTTTTAACTAAAAAAAGTTTTGAGACCCCCGGCGGGGTGATACTAAATAGAAAGCGCACATCTGAGCACACATCCAGCTACCCCTCCCACCCAGTGAAAAGTGAAAAGTAAGTCTTCCTTCTGTCCGGCCCTCCAGCCACCATTCCCTTCCCAGAACAGCCATTTTTCCAGGCTTATGTATGTTTCAGATGTCTTTTGTATTTCATCTGAATTAAGAGGCAGTGTGGAATGGTGGCCTGACATTGTCAGCAGTCAGCGGACTTGGCTTCCGCCTCCTTTCCCAAACACAGACTTGAGACAGGAATTAGGTAGTGGGAAAGAGGTAATGTGATGTCCCTCAAGATGAAGCCAGCCTATTCGCTTGCAGCCGCTCACACCCAGTTGATCAAGGACACTGACCAGTACCAGGTCCATCGGCTTTGTTCGGGTTTAAAGCCAAGTTGAGTTGCTTGCTTTGGTAACAGGGATGACGTTAATATGGCCCTCGCCACGTCTCTGCATGCTGGGTGGTTGGGTGCTGTCCCTGTTCAGATTTAACACGTGTGGCCCCGTGAGCTTCTGTCTCAACAGCTGGCTTGCATGGTGTGTTGACTGTTTCTTCTCTCTGTAGCTTTGGTGTGAAGCTTATGGACTTCCAGGCCCACCGGCGGGGTGGCACTCTAAATAGAAAGCACATAGCCCCAGCTTTCCAGCCTCCACTCCCGCCTACAGATGGCAGCGCCTTGGCTCCAGCAGGCCCAGAGTCCCCTGCCCAGAGCTCTCGGGCTGACAGCAGCTCAGGGGGTGGGACTGTCCCCTCCTGTGCAGGCACATTGGAGCAAGGGCCGAGCCCAGGTGACAGCAGGTAAGCAGGCTCACTTCTGCTGGCCGGGTGGGGCCGGGTGCCCTAACCCTTTCGCAGGTGGTAGCCTTTGGACATGGTACTCGTGCCCAAGGGCCCTTCTGGCATAGAGTGAACCAGACTTGCTTTTCCTCCTCCAATTAACAGAGGATCAGGGTGGAAACAAGACTGCAAATAGTCGCTTCCTTTTCTGTTTGCAAAGGAAGCGACATTTGTTTGCGTTCTTCGTCACACCGCTGCTGTGGTGCTGGAAATGAGAGGCCAGTGGGTGTGTCATGGTGTGATGCACCCCTTGTACCCGCTTGATGTGCAGCTGTCGTTGTTCATGTGCCATCTGCTTGTCCCCAGTCTGTGTGCTAACTAGCTAGCAGTTGAACGTGGTGAGTTAGTGGTGGTATTCGTGGCGTCCGTCAGTTACTCACACGCTCAATTCAATCAGGCAGACTCACTGAGTCACTGATACATGCCAGGCACTGTGTTGGGAGTGTTGGGTGACTAAGAGCTTCCAATCTTACACGGGCCCTGGCACATGTGTACAAAGTAGAAAAGAAAATGGTATTTCTTCCTAAGGGGCTCACTGGATTGCTTAACCCCTGGGTAAGCCGCAGAGGCTGCACTCACAGTATAGCAGCTTTAAATGAGGTCCCTGGAGTGGAGACTTCTGCTTGTGTTAATTAGTTCTCTGCACCTGCCCGGGCAGAGGCCATCTCAGGGGTGTCTGTAGCGGCTCCAGCGGCAGCGGCTGTGAACAGAGAGGCCTTCCACAGTGGGCTGGGGTCTGTGCTGTTTCCTGTAACTTGGCCGTCCTTGCATCACGGGGTGATCGCATCTGCACATAGCAGGGACAGCTGGTGTCGCACTTCCTCCTCGCCTTCCTGGGGCTGCTGGAGGACAGTGTGCGGCCGTGTGGAGGGACTTAGCAGAGGGGGCCCTTGGTTGGCCTCGTGTGCACTTTGAATGCTGGGTGCATTCTTGAACTTTTTTCATTCTCACAATTTCAGAAGTCTGTGTTTTAGCTGAGAGAAATTAAATCTAACTTTGTAGGGCATGATAGGCCTGACACCAGCTTCATTTGGCCCAATAACCACTGCTCCATACATGTATTTTGGCTTGAATTCTTTTTGTTTGAGAAAAAAAAAGTTAGCAGATTTACACTTTCCTGTGAAAGTCAGTTCTTGTACTCCAGACTGAGTATGTTTGAGTCAGTCCTTAGTCTTCACCGCGGAAGGACAAACGGAGCATCAGCCATCGGCTTGCTGTTTGTTCTTCCTACTCTGTGGGTATTTTTGTGTACATGTCACTGATGGCACCCACTCTGTGGTGACCTTAACAGATGTCACTGTTTCTGCTGCACAGAGTTGGCTCAGGGAGTGGGAGGCCTGAACACTGATCTGCCATCAGATCCAGGCTCTGAGCCACTGTTCAGCCTCTCGAGAGTCTCCCTTCGGGTTCCAGTGGTTGGTAGTAGTTAAGCAAGTCTTCATCCCAAGCATCTTCTCACTGTTGCTTGTGTTTAGTTTTGTACGGTGTATTTTGTACAGTCTTATTTTTTTAATATTGCCTAGTTTAATAAAAGCAGGGTAGACAGAACTTGAGATTTCTCATGGGTTGCTTTGAAATGGCCTCTACCATGACATTTGAGGGGTAGTTGAAGGTCAGTCTGATGCAAGGAATCTCAAAATATGTATTCTTTAAGGAAATTTTGGTTTGATAGGCCCGGAGTAAAAAGTATTTCAAATTTCAGATCATCTCTTTGCCTGCTAAAGTAGAAGCTATACTTGGAATCCTACGCAGTCAGCCCTCTGTACAGTGGATGCCATATCCACAGATGCAACCAACCACAGACAAAAAATAACTTTTAAAAATTGTTCATGTGTAGGCATCGTGGCTTGCAGCTGTCATCACAGTGCTCTGGGAGGCTGAAGCAGGACTGCCTGCCTGAGCAACTTAACAACTTAGTGAGATCTTGTCTCAAAATAAATTAAGAAGAGGGGATGAGTGGGTAGCTAGGGATGTAGTTCACTGTGAAATTTAATCCCCAGTACTGCCAAAAAGAAGAAGATACATCTGTACTGAACACATGTGCTTTTATTACTCTTCCCTAAACAATAAAGTGTAACAAATACTTCCATAGTGTGCATGTTATACTAAGTAATAGAGAAATGATTTAAAGTATACAGGAAGATATGGAGAGGTTATATTCAAATACTATACCATTTTATGTATGGAATTTGAACATCTTTGGATTTTGGTATCTGCAGGGAATCCTGGAGCTAAATCCCCTGGGTTCCTGGTTGGACAGCTATACTGTAGAATATGTTTTGATTTTGTAGCTGTGAATCTCTGACATCTAACTTGGCTTTTACTCCCCTTAGTCCTCCAAAACCCAAGGACCCCGCATCTGCAGCTGTCCCTGCGTCAGGGAGAAGCAGCAGTCAGGTGACCGCCGGCCAGAACCAGCCCCAGTCAGGTGCCGGCTCCCATCAGCTCTCAGTTGGCCTGGCCCACGGCGCTGCCGACCCGAGCCCTCACACGCTGCGCCGGGGTAAGTAGCCCCTGGGGAGGGGTGTGCGGACCTCCATGAGTGGGTGCAGGGCTGTGGGTTTGAAGCTTTTGGATAATCTTCTCTGTGGCTATCTAGACAATGACAGGCAGGAAAATCAGTCATTAAAAACAAGAGAGCAGAAAATGAGTCATTTAAGAATGTTTTCCCAGGGGCTGGGGATATAGCTCAGTGGAATAAGCACTTGCCTAGCAAGCGCAGGGTCCTGAGTTCGATCCCCAGTACCGCAAAAAAAAAAAAAGAATTGCTACAAGAATGTTTTCCCAGAGGAGCTGTAAAGCTTAAAGAAAAAGTGATTTCTTCAGAAACTTGCTCAGTTTTCTGGCAATCTGGCGTTCCCAGGCTTTGCTCTTTAGGAACCTCCTTGGCCTCTGTACACTGGGTTTTGTGGGTCCGGAGGCCCACTGTGCCTTGTAAAGGGGGCCAGGACTTCCTGGGTCCCAGTTCATGTAACCGGAACTGCTCCCGCCTGTCTCCTCTGTGGTCCTTCACCCAGCAGTCAGGGGCATTGCTTTCAAGCACAGGAAGATGGAGCCTTTTCTTGGGAAGTCGCCAGTGGCCTCTGTGTCCACCTCCTGCCTGGCCCCAGGCGAGCCAGCTGGCTCCTGCCTCTGCGCCCGGCCCTCACTCTCACCGCTTCTGCTGCACCTGCGCTCTGTCCTGGGTGCCCGAGCTCTTTCCCTCGTCAGTGTCAGCAGCCTGTCCTCGGCTCGTCCAGAACACTGTGACATCTTCCTGTAGTCCTTAGGTTCCAGCTCCGAGGTCGCTTCCTCCGTAAAACCAACCCTGTCTGCATTTTATGTACAAGTCACCCTCCATCCTGTCACTTTCATTTTTGTAAGAGCACTTTTCTTGGTGTGCAGTTTTTAAATCTGCTTTCAGTCTATGTCACACTGCATGAGTTGTGCTCGTGTGTATCTTCACACCGGGGCTCCTAGCTCCCGTGCCGTGCCTGTCTTTAGAGAAAATCTTCCGAATTGATTTCTGCTTTTACTTAGAATATTAGTATCGATGAACTCAAATGATGTTGTAGTTGGTAGAACTCGCCAAGGAGAAGACGGCCTGAGCAGGGGCCGTGGCGGGCCAGGGTGGACCCTCCCCCGGGGGAAGCTGGCGCTGTCTCTTCCCAGCGCCGGCCCTGAGAGGGAAGAGGGAACACGGACGAGACGGCTGCTGAGTGGGCCTGGAGCCCTGGTTCCCTGCGGCCGTGGCAGTCTCATTTACTGAGTTTTCTTCCCGTGAACTTCTACAGTGACATCACAAAAGGCGTTCATGTGTTGTACACTTACTTTTTAAAAATAAACTTTCAGTTTTGAAATAATCTTAGATTTACAGAAAAGTAGATTTCCCTGTATCTTCCCCAGTCTCCCTATTGTTTTATCTGACGGCTCCAGGGAGAGCCATACTGTCACGAAACAGCCCCTCCCTGCGCGCTTCTGGTTTCTTCAGCTCTTCCCTGATGCCTCGCTCTGCCGCCGGGACCTGGTGTAGGAGAGCACACCGCACTGGGCCTTCCTGCCCCCTTACTCCCCTGTCTGCTGCAGTCTCCTCAGTCTCGCCTTGCGTCTTCAGGGCTTTGTCAGTCTATGAAAGACAACCAGACACCTGTGTTTGTCAGATGTTCTGACGGGCAGCGGGGGGTCTATGGGCTTGGGGAGGGAGGGGCACTCAGGGACCTTCCTGGCTACCTGGCTACCACCACGGGCGCATGACTGCCTACTCACAGGAGGTGAAGCTTTTCACCTGGCTCTCACCGTGCTGCTCTCACTGAAAGATGTTTTTTCCCCTTGTGCAGCTGTTAAGAAACCTGCTCCAGCACCCCCAAAACCAGGAAACCCACCTCCTGGCCATCCTGGGGGCCAGAGTTCTCCAGGAGCATCTCAGCTTCTTCCAAGTGTGTCACCAAAGCCAGCCACTCGAAGTCCTTCTCCTCCCCCCCAGCACACAGGCCAGGTGCCAGGCCAGCTGCCAGCGCCCGCCCAGCCCTCTGCACCCCGCAGGTACTCCAGCAGCCTGCCTCCGATCCAAGCACCGAGTCACCCGCCGCCACAGCCCCCAACCCAGGCCACACCACAGGTGCACACCAGGCACGGTAGCCAGGGCAGCGCCTCCTCTGGGGCTCTGCCTGGGGAGCAAGGACTTGAGCAGCCATCTCATACCCCTCCCCAGACGCCAACACCCCCCAGTACCCCACCTCTGGGGAAACAGAACCTCAGCCTGCCGGGATCCCAGACCCAGGCAGTGAGTAACCCTGAGACTGCACAGCCACAGACTGGAACCCTGCCGAGACCCAGACCAGTACCAAAGCCCCGGAACCGACCCAGTGTGCCTCCACCCCCTCATCCTCCCAGCGCTCACCCAGCCGGGGAGACCAGCCTCACCAATGCAGCTCTGACAGCTTCCAAAATAGTGACAGGTAAGTGGGAAGTGGCTCCCGTGGGCCCCCATCCACTCTCCGTTGCTTTGTTACTGCTCCCAAGAGCAGGACTCAGCAAACTGCCAGTTGACCAAACCTAGTCTGCTAGTCTGCGTAATTAAAGCTTGGCTGGCACACAGCCATGTCTGCTGGTTGACATACGGTGGTTGCTCTTGTGCAAAATCTGCAGTGGGGCCAAGGAGCTGTACAGATCACACAGCCCACAAAGCCTAAAATATCTACTACCTGGCCCTGTAAGTTTGCTGACCCTTGCTTTACTTCAGTATGTGTTTAAGACCAATCTACATTTCCACTGCTCTGAGTATAATGATTCTTAATCCAGGTGGAGGTTTGCATAAGCATGAAATTAATTTCTTGGTGAATCCCTTTTTAAAGAGGAAAAAATAAAAATGGCATAGTAATGACAAAATTTCAGAGATGACTTTAAAATCATGATTTATGCTACCGTGGATGCCCTTGGACAGCAGCTCTGAGGGCCTTGTTACACCAGTGCTGGCCTCACGTCGCAGGTGAGGGGAGAAAGGAGGTTTCCTGTAAGCCCCTTGGAAGGGCTTAGCCGTGGTGCTGCTTGCACACATTTTAATGGACTGCCTCGTGAAGTATTTTTAATAGGCAGCCTAGGATATGAGCACATTATTTATGATTTAAAAATACTTCCATGTCATTTATTCAGATATACTATTTTAAAATGAATTTTTTTGTGTTTTTAAAAACAGTAATTAGAAGCTCCACTTCATTGCTTACAGCAGCCTCCTCTTAATGAAACTGCCTAGTTATAAATTATTCTAAGGAGCAGCTGAAATATACCTCTGCCTGAAATATACCTCTGAAATATACCTCAGCCATCCTGAGTGATGTCTCAGCAGAAAGACAGCCAGCAGTACATTCAAAACCGATACTGAAAATGGTAACATTACCTGACAAAAAAATCTTTTGATATATAATACCTAACAGATGTACCTATTAATAAATGGGTAATAACTTTTTTTATCACACTTCCATTTTGAAAACTACAAAAACCACATTGGCCTGTTTGCTTGTTTGTTTCCCAATAGATGCCCTTCCTAGTGCCCCCACAGCGGGGGAAGGTTTCCAGGACTAAGGTCTGTAAGCCCCCGAGCAGCTTGAACCGCAGCTCCAAATGCTCCCGCTTAGCCGTGTTTCGTGTCTGTGCTTCTGACTTTGTGCTTCAAGTGGCCTGGGCTGCCGTGCCGTGGCAGCCCACAGCCGCGTGCTCTGCAGCAGGCAGGCGTCCTTGACTCAGGTAGACGTCAGAAGCACTTGGAGCTTCAGTGCTCCGAATCCAAGAGGCAGATGTCAGGAGGTGGAGAGCCCGATTGAAGGCCGCTCAGACAGGCCGCAGAGAACATGCCCTTCTCTTTGGGAAGCCTTTCACAGGGGCGCTGTGCTTCCAGGGCACGTCTGCCGTCAGTTGGCTCTGCAGGAGGCAACAAAGAGGACTTGGGTGTCACCAGCGTAGGAAATTGTGTCCCTGTGTCTTGCGCTTTAATTTTCAATATTTGTATTTTAAGTGCAAGTTAACTGCATGGAGCTTCTTGATTATGGCTAAAATCCTCAGAACAACAAAAACAAGGTTCCCCCAACCATCTCACTCCGAATCCCTTTAAATGCGTCTGCACTCTGGCATGCTGAAGTTTGGCTGTCCTAAACCATGTGAGCTTGTTAAAAGGTACTGTCAGGGACAGGCGTGGTGCAGTGCACAGCCACAAGGTATGTGGGAAACAGGGAAGAGGACTGCAAGCTCAAGCCTGAGCAGCTCCGCCGATTTAGTTGGCCCCCATCTCAAAATACAAATGCAACAAGAGCCAGGACGTTGCTTGGGGGAAGGCCCTGGGTTCAGTCCCAGCACCACCGGAAATCAGCATGAGGCCCCTTGGCAGCTGTCTCTGAGGCCGCATTTGAGCAGCACAAGGTCTCCTTATGCGGATGTCTGGTCTCATCAGAGCCCTCAGCCTCTTGCGGGCCACAGAGCCACAGTGTCCCAGCTTGCTGTGGACAGCAGCAGGAGGGGAGTGCAGCTTCGAAATACACGGGACACAGGTGTGATTCCTTCCTCTCACTTGTGGGCAGTTAGTGCAGAAATCTGGGGTGATGGCGTGGGTGTGGAAGTCACTCACACAAAGTGACCAGGCCCTTGCTTTTTATTTACGCAGAAGACTACGAATCAGAATTATGCTTGTTCTTTAATACCGTTATTGCCTGAGGTGCATTTATGCCAGAAGGTAGTTGTGTTTATCTATTACAACACTGCAGTGCACTGGCCTTTATAAAGGGTTGGATAAGTGATATTTCACATTTAAAAGTACTTTTCCTGCTGGGCATGGTGGCACATGCCTGTAATCCCAGCACTGGGGAGGCTGAGGCAGGAGGATCGTTGTGAGTTCGAGGTCAGCCTAGGCACAAAGTAAACTCAAGGCTAGCCTGAACTACATAGCGAGAACTTGTCTCAAAAAGACAAAAATAAGTAAAGAACTTTTCCTTAACGTATTAGCTACGTATTTAACCCTTCTATGCTATGAATTCTCCTAATGCAAGATATTCCAGGTCACCTTAATTATCTTTGTATTACAGAATTAACTTTTAATACCTTAAAACTCGGGCTGGGGATATAGCTCAGTGGAATAAGCGCCTGCCTAGCAAGCGCAGGGTCCTGAGTTCGATCCCCAGTACCGCAAAAAAAAAAAAAAAAAAAAAAAAAAAAAACCTTAAAACTCGCTGGAATACCAGTGGAAGTTCGCAGAAGACCAGCATTTAGAATTCACGAACCTACTGGTGGTGTTCCTGCTACCATTAGTCAGTCGTGCTTGGATACAGCCACTGGGGTTTTCGGGAAGGAAAGGAGTAGCTGCCTTGGATGGGGCAGTCTTTTATTGTGACACGATCTTTTTGCTTGGGAAATTTTAGACAGATTCCTGAAAACAGGGTTATTCGGTTAGAAGATTCAGTGTTAAAGCATTGGCCTGAGGCTTGTGGGATTAAGGTGAACTCCTGGGGGAGTTTACTGCTGCCAGCTGAGCTCTGCAGAAATTCTGTGTCCTTTCAAGTCTTGAGCTCTTAATTATGATTCTAGAAAGCAGGAGGGTTTTAACTCCTCAAAGAAGAGAGTTTACCATCTTGCTATTTTTAAAGTAATAGTTTTTAGCCAAGAGAATTCTAATTTAAACATTTTATTAAATAATTTAGATGTATGACCTGCCATATTCAGTAAGAACTGAAATTGGAATATTTAATGGTAAGGAAAAGGCACCTGATTGGCCAAAGCATTTTTGCTACTGTATGATCATATTCGTGCACTAATGCCTGTTACTAACCAGATACCTTAACCCTCTGTGCTTGCACCCCTACTAATAGTGCATGCTTAATGGAGACCTGGCTTTGCTCGTGCTCGCCGCCAAGTCTGAAGTGTTCACAGACGTTAACTGGTAACCTTGTACTTAACTGAATTTCCATTCTTTTCCCTGTGGAGCAGGCTTGAGGTATGGTAGGAGGAGCATACGCTAGAGAGTGGCGCACTCCTCAGTTAGTCTCAGCTCTGCGACACCAGGCGAGGCGCAGCTGGTGATCTGTGGAATGGTGACAGCTAGCAGAACTGCCGAAAAGATTCAGTTAGACAAAATAAAAGCGTCTGTTACAAGTTATGGTATAGTGGGTTTAGATAAATGGCAGTCATTGTTTACGTAGAAGAAACTATATTTTATCAGTTACACATTAAGATTCACATGTCAACAGTTCAAAGCTTAAATGCCCAGACCTGGCCTTCCTGGACCCAGAGACAGGCAGCCAGGGGCAGGACTGAGGTATCTATATTTTAATCTGATGCACATCTTGGTTCTCCTGTTACCATTTCATTCACTGGTTCAATGACAGTGCTCAGGGGAGTGTGGGGGTGCATGTCTGTGATGCCAGCGCACTGGGAGGCTGAGGCAGGAGGAACACAAGTTTGAGCCCACCCTGGGCAGCTTAGCGACTTAGCAGGCTCTGTCTCAAAATGTAAAGTGAAAGGCTGGGATGTAATTTAAATATGCTTTTTAAAAAGTAAGCATGGTTGTGACAGAAATTAGAATATGAAATCAATAATAGTTCTACACTTGGAGAGTCCTATTAATATTGTTTTTAAATTCCGGTTCTGTTTTTTTGAAGGCAGGAAGGTACAGGATCGTAATTATTTTGGCACGGACAGATTTTAATCCTGTATTATGTTCATTTTTGAGACAGGATGTTGATCAGTCACTCAGCATGGATGTGAACATGTGAACCCTGCCTCAGCCTTCCAAAGTGCTGGGCTTACAGGTGTGCACCACCATGCCTGGCAATTTGGGGCTTTCTATTTTTTTATCCTGTATGCACAACTATATGCTGTAAGCATCTTGAATATAACCACGTCAAACTCTTTCCCCATTTGGCAAAGAGTTTAGTTTTTATAACCTTCTCTTTAATGACTGCGTAGTATTTCATCAAAAATATATATTATTGCTTGTAGTTCATCACAAAAACGGCTTCTACTTCCACTTCCAGGTTATTTTTCATAAGTAAATAACAGAACCATTCAAATTAAACAGCCAGTGAGACATGAACAGAGGATCCCCTTTAACTAGAGTAATAAGTAACTGATTCAAAGTCTTTCATGGACTAGAACATCAGTCAAAGCCTTAACCACTGGTGAGGAGTGGAGGGAAGCTGTGTCCTGAGACCCTGGGTTAGGGAGGAGGGATGGATGGTGGCCTGGGGCTAATGTTCACCCTGTGGTTGAACTTGAACCTCTGCATTTCAGGGGTGCTTGGGGTTCTACTCCTTGTCCAGGTTGTTCTTAGGTAACCTTGGCCTTTTTAAGGGATAGGGTTACAACCTAAAGTGCATACTTTAAATTGTTAACGTGACAAGTAATTCTAAATAATAGAATGCCAGTCTGGAGAGTCAGCTTCCTGCATGAAGACAGTTCAGGAAGACCTGGGTTACATGTGTCAGAGTCTCAGTCCGTGATGAGCCGTATCACCTGTGGGCTGAGATTGGTCAGTGGGGGTCTCTGTCTTCTTTTTCTCTTCTAAACATCTGTTGTATGAGTAAGACAGATGTGCCCCCCCCTTGACTTGCATTCTGCTGGCGAAAAATCTGAGCTCTCTTCAAACCTGTGCACATGAACTGCCTTTGACTGCACCAGCAGGTGGTGTAGCTCAGCTAGTTGAGTTGGTTATAAGCAGTTGTGACACCTGAATTGTCTGAAATGACAGCACCTAAGTTCTTCAAACACTGCTCCCTCCATGAGTCTAGGAATTTTCCAAATTGTGACCGCTAGGAAACCTTGAGGGGGAGGGGTCTGCCAGCCCAAGGATCCAGGGGCGAGCCAGCAATGGCCTGGGGGGTAGACAGATCTCAGAGCTAGGCCTGAGGACAGGAACAGGGACTGCGGTGGGGCAGGGGAAACTTCCAAAGTAGCAAACCTTGCAGAAGCACTGCAGCGTTTGCCAGCTGTGTCTGCCTGGCTGAGGAGCAGGCAGAAGTCCTGGTAAATCCAGCCCCAGCAAGGGTAGACGAGGGCAACTGCACTCCAGCAAGTAAGACAGCCAGCTCCCCAGCATACCTGGAAGCACAGCAACCAGCATTCTCCGCTGTGGCTCCCCCCGCCCCACCGCTTCCTGCCGTGAGCACCTTGACTATAACCACGTTAAACTCCAGCAACCCCAAATGGGACCCTTCCCTCTTGCACCTGTCCTAGGATAGCTCCCAGGGCTGCTTTCGTAGTTTGCTGAAAACCGAACCTTCTGTCGTGGTTAGGGCTGCGCTCGTGGACTGGCCCGCAAGCGTCACTAAGGCGGTGCCGGCCCTGTTCATGGTTGGATCCTCAGTAGGTAGGACAGGGCCTGGCCTGTAGTTGCCGTTCTGCCAATAGCGGCTCATGAATGAATGAGTTAGATTCACTGGCCTCTCCAGGGAGAGAACTGAGTGGACGAAGGTGTCCCGTGAGCTGGGGGTGAGGCTGGAGGACCATGTATTTGCCATCTTACTAAAGGAATTTGAGCTACTGTAAGACATGAAAGGGAACCAGCTGTACTGGAAGGAGAAGGGGAATGGATTTTCATGCGAAACTCGATGGACTAATTATAATCAGCTAGAGGTGATCATGCCCCCCAGCGGCTACCCAGGAGTGTCTTAGGACATTTTGAGTAGTCACCCCGGGGTACAGGGAGCAGATCCCCACTGACACGTGCTGGGTAAAGACCAAGGATTCTGCTCAGTGCATAGGAAAGTGCCTTACAGCCCAGAATGATTCAGCCCAAAATGTTGCCAGTGCCAAGGTCAAGATCATATCATAAATATGGAGGGAGCCGCTTTGGCCCCAGGAGCAGGCTTTTTCCAGACGAGCTCACCTGTGGCCCACGCTGGTAGGAAAGGCTAGTGACTGATTAGCAACCTTGACAAGAGTCAGGTGAATGAGGGGTCCTTTCCTAGTCACAGCTTGCGGGTCCTGCAAGGGTCACGTCTCTGAGGGCTGCCTGGGCTCATAGGAAGGAACAGCAGAGCCCAGAGACGGAGCTGTGCCGTGCGGCGCCAGCTCAGCCCTCGCAGGCTTGCTGCGACTTCTCAGGGCTGCCGAGGGCTCTCGTCAGGGCCTGTGTGTGCATGGGCGAGCTCGAACCTCCCGGCCTCTCTCCTGCGCAGAATGCTTTGGTGCCTCGTGGGTGTTGCCTTCAGTGATACCGAGTCTCCTTGTGTTTTTGTCCAGACACCAATTCTAGGGTTTCAGAACCGCTTCGCAGCGTCTTTCCTGAAATGCACTCAGACTCAGCGAGCAAAGCCGTGCCTGGCCACGTGCTGCTGGATATAGACAATGACACGGAAAGCACCGCCTTGTGAAGAAAGCCACCTCCCGGCACGTGACCCCTGCCACCCTGATGCGTGGGGTTGGGGCAGGTGGCCTTCTGTCTTTGCAGACCAAACAGTGAAAAGCTTTCAGTGGAGAAGGCCTCAGCACGGAGGACGCGGCCCCCGGCACCGCCCAGGGAGAACGTGGAGGCCAGCGCTTAAAGCTGAATGACCTGTGTCTTGAAGAAGTTGGCTTTCTTTACTTAGAAAAGAAATAGTGCCCCCAGGGTCAGAGACCAGGAAACACCTAAGGCGAGAGGAGTGTCACTGCTGGGAGGTGTGTGGGAGCTGTCGCCGCTGCTGTTCACGCAGGCAGCACCAGCAGCAGCTTGGAATGAACGAGAGCCAATGCCTTTCCTCTATGTAATAAAACACATCAGTCACACAAGTGCGCCTCTTCCTGCCCCTCACACTTCCGCTCTCAGACCTTAGGAGGGGAGGCTGCTCTCCCGCAGACTCTGCAGAGTCGTTTTCTATTAAATGTGGCCTTTGTCTCCCTCAATCCCCCAATCCATGTGCGGTGATGGTGACTGCTGGATCTGTCACTCATCAAACTGGACTGACCGCGCCTTGTTGGATTGCCAGAATGTAGGCAGAAGTGTACTGTTCTTTTTTAAGAAAAGAAAAAACAATGTAATTGCTACTTGATAAGGACCGAACATTATTCTAGTTTCATGTTTAATTTGAATTAAATATATTCCGTGGTTTATATGAAAACTTGGTGGTTCTTCGAGCAGTGTGTGTGTGTGTGTGTGTGTGTGTGTGTGTGTGCAGACCTCACAGACCGGCTGTCCTCATGAGCAGGCTGTGGTCACGGCTGTGTTTGTGGGTACCCCAGTCCTGAGCCCATCCTCGTCCGTCTAGAGAGACTTGGCAGGGGAGAGCTGGTCCGCAGTGATCCGGCTAACACAGGGCTGGCGCCTGTGTGTGGAGCCTTGACTCAGCACGGGCGTCTCCTTCTTCAGTGACTGCAGTGCCCTCCTGCCCCGGCACCAGCGCCTCTTCGCAGGGCTGCAAGCTTGGGCAGATGCCACTTTGGACCAAGCGAGTGTCCATGTGGATGGCTGTCCTCACGGTGTCCCCTCCCCAGGGTAGCACTGCTAGTGTTGCCTGCCTGGTGCCCTCCACTGTCAGAGTGTGCTGGGGGGCATGTCAGCGCCCCCAGCCCCTGGCTTGGAAGACCAGGATCCTCCCTTCACTGTGCACAGACTCCAGCCCAGCTTGGCAAGGGCACCCGCCGCTTTCTCCCCGAGTTCCTGGTGGCCCCAGAGCGCTCTCTGTACTGCTAACTGCACTGAGAATGTGCACCTGGCCCCCACCTTACATCTGCCCATGACTCATGCTTCCCTCCTGACTTTTGAGCTCCACCTTTAACTGTGGGGCAGACGTTGCCCAGAAAGCAGTTTCTGTGCAAGTTGCTTCCTGGCATCGGGTCTGGCTGGACCCAGCTTGGTGTCTGCAGCATCTGGGAGAGGCTTTGCCACGGCTGGGCTGGCAATCAGGAGGATTTGGGGACCAGCGGTTGCCCTGTGGGCGCCTCAGTGAGGAAGGCTACGCTGACGTTCCCCTGCATGCAGTGTGCGTTCCAAATCCCAACAGACGTACCCTCATTGTTTTAAGAATGTCATTCTCTCGTGATAGCCCAGTCTTCAGGAAAATGAAAATGATTTGGCCTTGCAGGTGTATCAAGGGTAAATACCACACAGAAGCTCCTGTCTGTCACTGGGAGGGGACCAGCCCCCCATGGCTCAGCCTGGAATGTCTGGAGCTGCAGCTGCACGTGAGGCTTGTCTGGAGGTGGGCTGGGGACGGCGCCCGCACCCAATCCTCTTTGTTCTCAGGACCCAGGATTCCCAGGCCGCAGAGCCCTTCCTCCCCGCCCACCAGGAGAGGGCGAGAGGTCTCCTCGGACTTCATAGTGGCTGCCCTCAGCTCCCCAGGGAGATGCCCGCCTCTAGAACCCACCTTTCAGAGCGTTTCCTTCTCGCCACACTGTTAGAGCTCAGGCCCTGTTTGCTGGCTTTCCGTCCCTGCTGCTTTTGCCTACACCACAACATCAGGCTGGGACCCGTTCATCCTGCCGCACCGTTTCCAGTGTTGTGGAAGGTCACAGTGGCCCCGGGCTGGCCTGATAGTGCTGGCTTCTCGCCATGCTCACTCTGAGAGAGCAGAAGTGGTTGGGGTGACCCAGTCCCTGGACCCTCTTTTTTTTTTTTTTTTTAATTTTATTTTAAAGACAAAAGAATGGAGACATATGAACCAGAAAAGCCATAAACAATACAGAAAATACAAAGTTATACAGAATATAGTAGGGAATTAGAACTGGATGTTGTATTACATAGTTATCTTCACATTAGTTAACACAAAAACATTAAAGGAAATACCAAATTATAGATAAGA
>PVLD010005801.1:0-107746 GCA_004027595.1 Dinomys branickii | reverse complement strand
CACAGAACATTTCTTCCATCATTGTTTTCAGCTCGTTTTTTGTCTGAGAAATCATTGTGGGTATGTGGCTTATTTCTGCTTTAAGCTCTTTTATGGCCTGTTGGAGTTGTTTCATTTCGGATGCAATCGTTTCATAACTTGCAGGTATGTGATTTCCTGGTTCCCCTGTATCCTCACATTCAAAACTTGTTCTGGGTGGAGTTGAGTTTTGAGACTGCGTTTTTTTCCTCTGTTTTCCCATTTTTGGGTATCAGATTCAAAATGTGGAGCTATGAATTCCCCAGGCAGTTCAGCAGGCAAAGGTCTGCTGCAGAGGCTGCTCCAATGATTCCTTCTCTTTGGGAGAATGTCCCTTAAGCTGTCTGCTGAGATTTCCGCTTCTCCTCCCTACCCCGAGCCCTGGCTGGGGCGTATAAACAGTTCGCCACCCCAGGCGTCTTGCAGACAGGCCACTCACGTGTTCCTCCCTGGGTGGAGCTCCTTCCCCCCTCACAAATCCCCTAGGGACGCCTAGCTAGTTCTTCCTACCTGGGAGATCCCGCAGTCCTTAAAGCTGCTTTGATGTCACTCGCTGGGCACAGCTTCTTCCCGACTCAGGTAAAACCGGTTAGAGCCCCCACTCAACTCACGCTGGGATCCTGCAGGCAGGAATGCCGTTCGGATGTATCTCCGTGGATCAAGCTTTTTCCCGACTCAGAAATCCCGCCGATTGCAGCTGCTCCAGTTCGCGCAGCGCCGGCTGCGGGGGCGGGGCTCTGAGCGGGATCCCAGAACGCTGCCCAGATTGGCGCAATCTGTCCCAGTAGCTCGTTCTCTGAGTTTCCTCTGCTCCGCTGCCTCCAACAAATCCTGGTTACAGCTGTCTCTGAGCTGATCGAGTTCAGGAATTGGAGGCTTTCCTCCCGCCACAATCGCTCTCTCGGCTGTACGCGATTTGAGCCGAGCTGTGGCTGAAGCGCCTCACCGATCTCTCGGGCGCCCAGCTCTCAGGATCCGCCTACTTCTCGCCGTCTGGCTTGTCCAGCTGGCACTTTAATGCTCATGCCGTGGAGAGCAGCCCGATCAGTTGGAATTTTGCATCCACGGACCGGGCACCCGCGCAAAGGATCGGTCTCTGGGAGAGATTCCCTCTGCCGCTCACCTGGTTGCCATCTTCCCTGAAGTTGAACAGTAAGTTTTAAATAAAACATTTTGACTGACAAAAAAAGAATCAGTGTTTTATGTCTATTACTTTTCAGTATCTTTCCAAAAAATCAGTAATATGTAATCATTCATTCATTCACGTATTTAATCAATATTTATTACAAGTTCACCTGAGCCTAGGTTACCATTTTAAATAAAATCCCTATTGTAATAAAATTTATATTCTAATGAAAGAAAGATAATCACCAAATAAACCAAGACTGATTATAATGTCAGGTGCTTTGAATTTAAAGCAAAGCAAAGTAAGAGGAAAGAAGGCACCTCAGTTGGGGAACAGGGGTTGCTAGGTAAGATATTATAGTAAAGGATAGGGACTCTGAAGATGTTACATTTGAGCAGAGACTTGAAGGCGTCCTTGGATCATGTGGACATGTCAAAAAAATGTTCCAGACAAAGCAAAAAGTGAAAAGGCCCTGAGACAAAAGGGTGCATGGTTTATCTGAGAACCAGCGGTGATGCCAGCGGGGCAGGACGGAGTGAGTGCGAACAGCAGAAGACGATGCACATGAGGGAGACAGGCACTAGAGTACATTGGAACTGGAAGGACTTTACAAGATAGGAAGCCACTGAAGTACTTGGAGAACTGAGGTGATATAATTTCATTTATATTTTGATGACTCCTGACAAGTGTGGAAAATGGACGTGGGGATGGTACTACGGTTTGGACTGATCCCCAAAGCTCTCAGGTTCTCAGAGGCAGGGCTTTGGGAGGTGACGGGACCATGGATGTGCTGTAGTTTAATGTGATGTCGGGAGATAGGGCCCAGTCAGAGAGTCAAGCTGGAAGGGTGCATCGCCCTCCCCGACCCTCTACTCTCTCTCTGCTTCCTGACCACCAATGTGAGCAGCTTTCCTCTGTCCCAGCCCTTCCACTGTGCTGTTCTGCTTCGGAGCCAGCTGAGCATGGAATGTAAGCCTGAGCCAAAAGAAAACACCCCACTTCTCCTCCTTTAAGTTGTGGGTGTCAGGTAAAGTGAGTAAGACAGTCTGCAGGACTGAAAAGTACAAAGAAAAGGTAGCAGTGGTTCCAGTGTGAAAAGATGCTGTTGTACATGAAGGCAGAAGTAGTAGAAGAGCTGAGAGTTGCTTATTGTTCTTCAGGATAGTCCCAGACATTTAGATGGACTGAGTATTTGTTGTGAAAACAAGGGGCAGAAAAGATGACAGTGTGCTAATACCATTCTGAACATCAGCTGCTTCTCAGAGCACCTCTGTCCAGGAGGACCACTGATAGACCAAGGATTTAATTAATGAAACTGAAAATTAAAGAAGGTTGATGACCTCCTACACACCAGTGTCTACCCAACAGAAACACACAAACTGATCACCCAAAGGAATAAATATTCACAGAGCACTATTCATAGAGCATCAACTGTAAAACTACCCTAATACCCACCAACAGTGAAATAAAGTATACTGTAAATACAGAATGTATTACTGTGCGGCAGTAAGAATGACTTCCACTTACATATAACAACGAGGTAAACCTCATAAATAACACTGAGTGAAAGAAGCTGAATATCTAAGAGCACGTAATGTTTGATCCCATTTAAATGCAACACAGAAACAGACAAAAACTAATCTGTGCTGTCAGAAGTCAGGATAATGACTACTCAAGGCTGGAGCATGGGAAATTAGTGACCAGAAAGGGATACAAAGGAGGCTTCTTGGCTACAGTGTATTCTATGTTTTGGCCCAAGTGCTGGTTATATGGATAACCCACATTGCCATTATGCATTGTATTGGTAAAAATTCATCAAGATGTTTATTTAATGCATGTTAATTTTTCTATATAAATGTTACTGTACAACGAAAATTTTTTTTAAAAGGCAAGGAAAATGATGGTGTTCGTGATAATTTTGTAGTGCAATTCTTTCCAAATTTAGTGTCCCCCAGGAAACTTAGCAGAAGAAACAATAATGCCACTTACAACCTTTTTGTACCAGACAAATTCCTTGAGAGTTTTAGCAGTGGGAAAGTACAATCAGTGCTCAGGAATGGCTAATGTAGCAAAATTATGTGGACATAAAGAATTTACATACGAATTCTAAATAAACCTCAGATGTGGCCTTTATTTATTCAGATGTGATTCTGACTGAAAGAAATTTATCTTTGGAGATTAACCTATGATCCTCACAAATATATGAAAGTGTCCAGCATGCACATAAGGGAAGATTGACTCTCTGCCCAGAAGTTTGCTGATTTTCAAATGCATATGCTAAGAAAGAATTCTATTTAAATCAGTTGACTACAAACAGATGAAGTTTGTCATTAGAATCAAAATCCACAAGTATTCTAAGACTTCAAAAATACAATGTGACTTCATTAACCCTTAGAGAAGCTACTTCTGTCACGTATCTGATCACATCTCTCCTCAAAATCTCTTACACTGCCTGCCTTCAGAGATGTTTCCAGAAAAGTGTAAATGAAGTTTAAAGAAATAATAAAGCATTGTTTCTAGTGAATCCTCATTTTATTTTTCCTTTCTTTATAAGCATGTGCAGTTGCAGTTGAAAGTTTAACTATAGATCAAGGCATTAAAATAAAAGCAAAAGAGAAAAATTAAAGAAAACTTAGGGAATAACTTTAGACTTTATTTTGTCATTTCTTTTGTCTGTTTTTACACTAAGGGACCTACTTCAGAAAATGTATGGGACTGCTGACTTTGGTTACTGAAGGAAATTATAATATATCCTTAGTATAACATGCTTAAGGAAAAGTTAATTGGTCCACTTAATTATCTGGAGCCACATTTTTCTTTCTTCAAAAGAAAGTAGTCAAATACGGTGCCTCCCGGATTTGTGACTTCATTATATTCTGTGCTTCCATAAACAGTACTAAAAGTCTCTCTTTAATGGGGTGACACATTTTGTGCCCACCAGAAAATGTAAGCTCAAAACCACAGTGAACATAAACTATAGCTTTGAGGATCTAGAATTGTTTCTATAAAGACTAAGTGAGGTGAACAGATAATAAATTAACCAGCTAATTCAGGCAAAAATATCTCCAATTTTTTCAGAGGATAAAATACCTTCAGATTAACTATTTTCCTATTATCTGCATACCTATGCAAGTACGCTTTGTACTTCATGTACATACAGCTCAAATATCTTCTTGCTAAACAACAATATGATATTAGAGTTAAAAATATTTTACAGATTACAAAATGTTTCACAGATGGTACTCAGGCATAGCATCATGTATTGAAACTACTAATTTGGGAATGGCACTGTATCAATTAAGATGACAATAGATAATTCAGAAAATCACAGAATAAATTCTGACCTCGGAGGACCTTTGAGGCCAAGAGTACAGTTTCATCACATTTTAAAATATAGACCAGAACCCAGAAATTCAGGATGAGAACCGTTACAGTGATTCCTAGGTGGTGTATTCTCTTTGGAGCCCCAGTGTTCACTGGAGAATAATTTCCACGTAGCAAGGGTGCCACCTCTTTTTCCACCATATTATCCTTAGCAGCTAGTACAACACCTGGAAGTACATTATCTAACTTGCTTTTTAACATGGAAACATTTAATATTTTCTGATTTCAGACTCGTTTTAGAATTAATATAACATACTCAAAAGTTACGATTCAGAATATTTCCAAAAGTGAGTCTGTATTACTTTTAAATAACTATCAAGATATTGTGATATATCAGTAATATTGATTATGATCTAATACACTTATATTCAACTGTATATTTGCATTTATTCACTCAGTATTTATATTCATTTATTGCATCAACAGATTTTTAAACTGCCATCTATACGAAGATATTGTGCTACCACAATAATAAGTCACAAGCTAATGAAGATGAAATAAATTAGGTACTACTTCCACCAGAATAATGTAACTCCAAATATAAAAGTTATATTGTTACAATAACTATTTCAATTTTTTGATTTTCAAAACTTACGTACTTTTAAGATTTTGTGAAATCTTATTTTCTTAACACACTTTTATTATCTCAGGAAATAATTTTTAAATGCCTGTAGGACAACTATATTATATGTCATTTGGATCTTGAATGTCTCCCAAAGCCTCCAGTGCTAAAGGCTGGTCAGCAGCCTGGGGTGCTACTGGGAACTGGTGCCTTCAGGAGGGGGACGACGGGAAGAGGGCAGGTCCCTGTGAGGGGCGGGCATGCCTTTGAGGAGGATACTGGGACGCTGCCCCCTTTCTCTCTTTATTTTTGCTTCTCAATCACCACCATAATGTAAGCAGCTCGGCTCCACAATACACTCCTCAACACAATGCTCCCGTTCTCCAGAGGCCCACAGCAATGGGACCAAGCAACCATGGACCAAACCTCCGGAACCAGAAGCCAAAATAAATGTTTCCTCCTTTAGATTGATTTTCCAGGTAACCTTGTGACAGTGACAGAAAGATGATTAACACGTATGCTATTCTAACATGAAAAATTATGATTATGTGCTCTTCCAAAGATCGTTTCATAAGCTATTAGGAAGGAGACTAGAACAAGAGTTGTACTGGGGTGAAAGGAAGAGAAAATTTTCTCAAACAAGGCACCTATGACCTCACCCTTGGGAATGTGGGTGTGAAAATATTATACTATATTTTTCAACTAATATTTAAAGGCTAAGTCATGCAGGTGACTGCTGTTTCAAAAGTGATGCTTTCACACTGGAGTTGTTACTATTATTTTAATCATTTTGAAAAGTTCTCTTCTGGAATTGCTTTTAAAGAACGCAGTTTATTCTTTTGAATATCTGCAAGCATGGTAAATCTCCCTCTAAAAATGGAAAATAGTTTTAGAAGAGTGAAAAATTATTCAGACAATGACAAGTGAAATACGTGTGTATCTCAAAGAATGTGTGAATACCACAGCAATTGGAAGAATTCTTCCAAGTGGTTCCAAATTCATTTTTATTTATTCTAAGAAGTTTCAAAAACTGCATTTTGAGATTTGTGGAACGAGAGAAAATTTCCAGAGCAATGGTCTCAAAACAACACATTTTGATAATTTAGGTATAAATGATTGAAAAACTAAGTTTATTCACATTTTCTTCACATGACAAATACAGATTAAGCATTGTGTGGCAACTGGCCAAAAAGGATAATTTGCCACTCAGGTAAGAAACTGAGGCTTAAAAATTCCAAGTTTCTATTTCATCATGTCACATTCTGATATAATATGGTCACTCTGGGTTTCTACTTTACTGACCAAAAAAAAAAAAAAAAAGTGCTGTTCTTAACCAGCTCAAAACTAAATTTCTAAAATATGGTTTAATTTTAAAATGCCAATTTCTATCAATTCTCATACATGATTAGGCTGATGACTGTGGAAACTGTAGCCTGCACATTCCTACTGTATAGAGTAAACATTTAAACTTTGTGTGCAGTTTCAGTGTGTAATAAGTGCATACACTTAATTTTCTAACTAAAAGTTTTCCACATTCCAATTAGAAGTTCGGCACTTTTGTGAAAACGTCACTACTGAGACAGTAACAGAAAGGAACAATGTGTCTGTGTACAAGTCTGAACTCCTTTTTTGTGCCATGCAATGCATTTACCTCATGTTGATTTTGGCAGATTCTGGCTTTTCTCAATGGAAACAGATACCTGGCCATGCTCTAAAACTAAAATACTGAAACAAGATGAAACATACCCTTGAATTCCTACACACCCTTTTGTTATTAACGTGTACTATGCCATGCAAATGACCGGTAGTTGTCTGACACACTCAACACCTTTGGCCTTCAACAAGTAGCGGCAAAGTGAGAAGCACGTAAACTTTCTAGACTGCTCCAACAATTAGCTTTGAGAACACACTATTAGAAATCAGGGTGAGAAGATGAGGTTTTTGAAGGAAAATTATTCTCACTTCTTTAGCTTGAGAATACAATTGACTCTGACAGCTCCTTCAATTTAAAATTTGAATCTCTGTATTCTTGTCAAATTGGCCCTTGAAGCAAAAAGAAATATTCTTGTTGTGCTGCAAGTCAATGTAGGGTACAAACAAGGTTTATCTGGGGCTTCTTTACAGAGAAGGAAGCCTCCAAGGCTAGTTTCTCTTTAGTAAGGGTGGGTGTATGAGGTACAGGGAGACTGGAGAGATGGGGACATATTAAGTCCACCCTAAACATGGGATAAGGTATCTCAAAAAAGAAGGTTAAAGACACTTTGGTATTTTTCTTGGGGGACATTTTTGTGTTCTCAGAGTCCCTTTTCCCTGACATTCTGCTTAACTGCATGTCTTGATTAAAGATAGATCTCTACCATATAAAAATTCCAAGGCACAGTGAATGGAAAACACCCATATCAGAATAAGCAGACTCCTGTCTAAGTCGTTAGAACTAACATCTTGGAATCAGCTCTGAAAGCCTAAGCATGAGTCTGAATTCCAGCATGACTGTTCCATGCTGCCAGTTTAAGAGCTTTACTGAGAAGAAAATAAAGCCCAAGGAGCCAAGCACAAAACTGGAAAAAAGAAACACCAATATCCCTTTTTGGTTTTGTGGATTCATTAAGTGTATCTGAAAAAAGAGAGGTTTTAATTTGCCTCTGTTTCATCTAAAAAGACAATGAATACATCTTTCAGAGGCAATACACATACACAATTCCAGACCAAACGGTTTCTGTTACAGTGAAGCCACACTTGGTGTGACATCAATGACCTCAGGGTGAAGCTTGTACACAGGGGGAAGTTAGAGGATTAATTTGCCAAATTCAATTGCTAGGAAGAGACAGGCCGATTCCAGTTAGCATAAATCAGCTAAGCACTTAGAAACTATTATCAGGAGCATGAGACAGCTCTGCAGGATGGTCTTCAAACCACAAGTGATGTCAAAGCTGCAAGGCTGCTGAGCTGCAGGAGGATCAAGCACCAATAATAGATACTAAAATTACAGCTGAATAAACATATTGGATTATGAAGGGCCCCAGAAGCAGTAAAGCCTTTGGAAGGCTTCCCTATGAGTTTTACAAGAAATAAGATAAGCAACATCCCCAACTATAATCACAAAATACAATTTAAAAGTGCTTTTGGTTCTCATGGGTCTTCCAAGTATATCTCCCTTGAATGATATGAAATCGTTTCTTTCCTAATACAAAATGATGAAGACAAAATTATTGCCAAAGCCACATCTAGCTGGTAACACAAATATACAGACAACTCCATAAAGATTTTTTTCCAGTACTGGAAATTGAATAAGCACCTTTGCACTGAGCTACATCTGCAGTGCACCCCTCTCCCTGCTCCCTTTTTTAAATTTTGAAAAAGAGGCTAAGTTATCTGGGTTGGGCTTGAACTCGTGATACTCCTGCCTCAGCTTCCCAAGGTTCTGGGACTACAGCCACCACATCTGGCTAAAGAGATTTCTTAAAGTGTGTTTTATTATTATTTTTTTTAAAGTGTGTTTTAAAAAGAGATGGCCTTATTTAAACTGACACCAACTGCCAAATCCCCACCTCCTTACACTTTCCGTTTGTTCTCATTCATCAGTTATACAATTATTTTGCTCAATATTTCTGGCCTAATTCCTCTTGCTGTTTACTGATCTGAGGTTGCACCAGCCTCTTCCTCCTGCCTCACCATCCTCCCATCCCTACCCATCATCCCCCATGCACATCCATGGCTCCCAAGATTCCCCACTTAATTCTACCCAAGGTCTCCCCTCATTTTGGAAATAGAAAGTTTAGATACACAACTGTCAGAAACAACTCAATACCAACATGTGAGGCAACTCACTCTAATTTTTTAAAAATATTCTAAGCCAGGTTAGACACATAAGAGGAAGAAGTTTAGATAACACGTTTCAGGAAAAGCAAACATAAAATATGCGGAAATATGTATTTGACAGAAGAAATCAAAATGTATTAAATGCACAAATTTTCTCATAATTCAGGGTCAGGGGAATAGCTCAGTGGAACAAGTGCCTGCCTGGTAAGTGCAAGGTCCTGAATTCAATTCCTGGTATCAAAACAAACAAACAAAAAAAAAACCAAACAATTCTCATAAATCATCTATAAATCAATCACAACAAAATACAATTATTTTCAATGCAGTAAAATAAGAAACAATCTTTAATCAGTGGGTTCTGACAAGCTGATACCGAGCACCAAACTGCAATCCAAAACCCACTTATTTATTGCAAAGTGCCTACAGTACAATTAAAACTGAATACTGAGTTAGTTTAGAAAAAATTCTACATTAACATCTTTTGTCTTAAAAGAAAAACAGTAACACATATGCCATAGGTGCAGCACAACTGGGAGAACCAGCTGGTAAAGATCCTAGAGACCATCTTGACTACATGAAGTCTGAATTACCACAAAGGGATCTAAGCTGAGATAAAATATATACTACTTGCTTTGTCTGAGATACCACAAGAGTTTTGCTTCTAACTGGATAAAGTTAATAATGTACTATGGAGATGATATGACATTCAAAATATCTATTTTCTATTACTATTAATCTGAAAAACTCAAGACACTCAACAGAACAGTGAAATCTGTAACCAGGTGGCCCTAGTGGGAACCCTCAATTAAAAGCAGCCACTTACAAGCTCTGTGATCTTGGAAAAACTGTTTAATTTTTCCATTCACCAGCTCCACCATTATTGATAGCAGTGACAATACTGTAAAGATTAGTGTAAGAATTAAATTAGTTTATATATTTCAAACACCCTGAAGAGTATCTAGGGGATTAGCTATTTTTCTTCTTTTTCCATTTATTCAGAGAGACAGGAATTCTTTGCCTTTGACTCATTTAAAAGTACTGAAGGCAATAAAGAAGGGCAGGTGTGTGCCCATGTTTTCCCCTTTTCGACCTGTCTGGTGTGGTCATAAACACTATGGGACTCTTGTCCTCCATTATTCTTTCAATTTGATTTTTTAAAAAGATAAAAGTTTTAAAGATGATGTGCCATTTGTGTTGTGCATCGTAGACTGCAGAATTAGCTTCCCAACTACACAGGGGACAACCCTACTTCACAGCTATTTAATGACAATACTCTAGGATGGGTCTGTACCATTATCAACTTGTCTAATAATGTCCTGAGCACAGCACTGTCTTACTTTTTTTTTTTTTTTGCAGTACTGGGGATCGAATTCAGGACCTTGTGGTTGCCAGGCAGGTGGTTATGCCACTGAACTATATCCCCAGCCCCAGCACTGTCTTTAGAAGATCCCTTCTTGACTAAAGCAGTTCTTCTGAACACATTGTTTCTTTCCCGTTTAGGACTACAGTGTATATCTTTAATGTACCACTAAGTTGATCCCTCATCTTATCCCAAACTTTTCATCTTCACTTTTTTAGAATACTAACCAAAATGTTTATAGTCTTTATTTTATTTTTTATTTTAAAGAGAAAAAATGACAATAAAACAGTTTCAAAACAGGTTAGTAGGAGAGTTACAATAATTAATATATTGCATATTGTTGTCTTCATAGTAGTTATTCAGAGTACAGCATATAGGCATTGAAATGTACAAACAATATTAGCACAAACTTTTCTTTTCATTGAACTAAGAGAAAATAGCTGTGTAACTATCTTGTGTATGAATATATTTTTTCTTTTTCCCTTCCTTCCTTTCCTCTTTCCCCCATCACAGTTTGTCATTTACTTTTGAACAGTTTCTTCCCAATTCACAATATCCAATGTACATTTTTTTGTTTCATTTTGTTTTGTTTTTCGCCATGGGAATTGAACTCAGGACCTTGTGCTTGTCAGGAAGGCCACTTCCATTGTACATTTTGCATCTTACTTACTCATTTAGTTTCTCACACTAGTGAGATATACGATGTTTACACATATGGGTCTGATTTATTTCACCTATGAGTATGGTCTTGGGTTGCATCCATTTACCTATAAAGGTCTCCAATTTATCATTCTTTATGGCTGAATAGTGCTCCAGTTTATTTTTTTAAAAACCCACCTCTTTTTATTCATTCCTCGGTTGATGGGTATTTGAATTGTTTCCAAGATTTAGCTATTACAAACTGTGCTTCTATATAAGAATTAATAGACTTTAATAATAAAGGAAAAGTGACAAATTTAATAGAACAATTCAGCATGATATTGCTATGATATTAAAGAGCTAACAGTTTAGTTCTCAAGAATTTATCAGTCAAAAGATATCATTGATCCATCCATGTGTGCCATGATATATCTGAATTCACTAGTAAATATACCAGCTCATTGAGGACATTTTAATTATAAAAAAATGCTTTGTGTGATGATCTTTTAATCTGCTTGAACCAAAAATAAAAATGAAATAAATAATGATGACTTTTGAAAACTGCGAATAGTCAAAATAAAGGCGGAGTCCACTGACTTATGAGGAGAGCAGTTAAGCAGAGAATTAAGCTCGCACCTTTGTGCTTACTGTAATTGGACACTATTTTCCTACTGCCACATCAAAAACAAAGAATAAGCCAATCAAAGTATTGCCGCTGAAGAAACTTCTTTTCAGCCTTTCATTCTCCATACCACACGCAGCAGACGTGGGCATAGGTATCATGCCGTGGGCACCCACAAGCTGCCCAGCACCTGCTGACCACACCGCATTTATGCCCATGTCTGTGTACACTCTGCACCAAGAGTGAAAGGTGGAAGCAAAGTGAATGTGAGTTTCATTGCACTATTCTGAAGGAATGGCCTTAAAGGAGACATCACCCTTTGAGACAGTCTTCGGAGATGTCCTGCCCTGCATTCAAAAGTCTTTCTCTTATTTACTTTAAAATTATTCCCCCCTTGTCAAATTGATTTATGACAGCACTAATCCAAAGAACACACTCCAAGTCCATGAGCACTGAGCTCAGAGTGGAAGCAGACAAGAAAGTGCTTTTCTCTGCTTGTCCTGGCACGTACATGTTAGCCCTGGTGTGCTATCTTGAACTCCACAAATTTAAAAAGCAAATGTTTCTTCAAATATTCTCAATTCATAAGGCTTTACAAAATCTACTAACATGAAATTCCTTGCAATGTACTAAGTGAAACTAATTACAGACAAAATAGATTTTATCTTGGTTAGAGTAAATATATTTCTAAAATAGCAGCATTCTGGAACTTCAAAGAGATTCTAGTTTTACCAATTAAGGGATTATAAATAATTCTTTATGAGGTGGCAAACCTTTTTTTCCCTAGACAATGAAGAGAATTATCCTATTAAAACATCTATGTTGAAGTAAATTCCTAGTAATTTCCAAGTGACATGCCCCAAACTTCTTTACAGGGAGCTAGATAATTACTTTGCTCAGCAAAACTGTAAAGTTGTTAAGATTTTCTTAAATCTTCAGAAAAAACAGTCAACTGGAATCATTTATGGGGGTGGGACAGTCATCACAAAGAATTCCTACATAGGATACTCGGAAACTGGTATAATGTCCAAAATTATAATTATTCTCAGATGAGAACTAGATTCAATAAAAAATTATTCTACAAAAATAATTGCAAAGTACGTAAGTTTTCTATTGCTGCTGTAACAAATTACAAAAATGGTGGCTTACAGTAACACAAAGTTATTCTCCTACAGTCTCAAGGTCTGAAAGAGGGGCCAGGTTCTGAGGCTACCATCGCGGTGTCCACTGAACACTTTTCTCCTGGAGGCTCCACAGGTGACGCCGCCTTTCCTTTCTGGCTTCTAAACGTAGCTTACACTTTGATTGTGGCCTCTTTTCGTCTTCAAAGCCAGCAACTACACCACTCTCAACTTTACCCTGGTCATCCCATTTCCTACTGATTTCTACCCTCTTCCCTCCTGTTTTCTTTCCTTTGAGAGGACATTAGAAATAATGTTTCCATCTGGAATTTCTTAATTATGCTTGTAAACTCCCTTTTGTCATGTAAAATAACACATTCACAAGTTCCTAGAATTAGTATGTGGTCATCTTTGAGGTGTCACTATTTTATCTACCGCGCTGGGTACTAAAATACAAAGTGGAAAGTATCCATCTCGCCATCCTACCACGATTCTACGCTATTACTAAGCCATGGTTCATTTGTTTCGTATGAGAAGCAGTATAGTAAAAAAGATCCAACCCCAAAACTCACAATGTGTGGATCCTAGTCTCAGCTCTGTCATTAGCTGTGGGACTTTAGGCAATTTACTGAAGCCTCAATTTACTCATCCTTAAATTCTTCTAAGGACTAAATTACTTATTCTATTGGATATCATAAATGTGAATTGGCTTTGTAGTGATAAACACTTCATAATGTGTATATCAAAACATCACGTTGAGTACTTTAACTGAACACAATTTTTATTTTTCAAAATCATACCTCAAGAAAGCTGGAAAAAAGAGAAAAATCCTTAAAGTGAATCATTAGCACTAAAAGGAAGAAATATCATCTCAGAAGTATATATAGACATGTCATCTAACAAGAGAATTCATTCTGAGAGATGCATCTTTAGGTGACTTATCATTATGCAAACATCACAGATTAAAGAGTTGCAGTAGTTGGGTACCTGTAATCTCAGCATCTCTGGAAGCTGAGGCAGGATGATTGTCAGTTCTAGGCCCACCTAGGCAATTTAGTAAGACTCTGTCTCAAAATAAAATTTTTAAAAGGCTGGGGATGTAGGCTTAGTGGTAGAAAACTGGTGAATTTGATCCCTAGTGCTGGAGAGGGGAGAGGCAAAGAAAGAGGCAGAGAAAGACACGGAGAGACGGGCAGACACCACTGCTGGCAGAACATGTCAGGCATACTGTTTCTCAGTCAACTTTTTTCAGTAAGTAGAGGAATGTACTCTACAATAACAATAAAAAGTATAACAGAGAAAATACATAAGCAAGTAAGCAATCTATTGTCAAATATCATGTACTATACATAATTATATTGCTATACTTTTATGCAACTGTCAGTACAGGCATGTTTACAATCAGCATTATCACAAGTGTTGAGTAACTCATTGTGCTATGATGTGAAGGTGCCTATGAAGTCACTAGGCTGTAGGAAATTTTCAGTCTATTATATTTATGACAGGATCACTGTTGCATGGGTAGGCAGTCAAGGACCAAAATCATTCATATATGGCACATGATTCTTGGATCAAAATCAGTATCTATGTTAGCTCGTTTGTCAGCTTATTCATTTATTTTGGTGGCACTGGGGACAGAACCGAGAGCACTGTACATGTTAGGAAAATGCTCTACCACTGGGCATACGCTCTATACCTCCACCTCTATGTTATCTTTTATTATTAAATATTCATAGATCATTATCTCAAATCTGCAGACCAATTTGCTTGAAGTAATTTCACATATCCTGAAGCTATAGAATTCTTTGAGAATTACCTAGGTAGAACACTAGTGTTACCAGCCACGATCTGCTATTTCAGTTCCAATGCCAATCATTACCATAGTCTTTGCCTAAGAAATTAAGACTTGCAAATCAAAAAAAGAATTGCAACAATGAATATGATTAGCATTACCCAATTACACTTCACTTAAGGCCCAACACTAGTATCCCTCAGTTTGGCCCCCCACTTTATTGGCTGTCTCCAAATAACCTGCTACCTCATAAAGCTAAGAGTAAGAAAAACTACAATTACAAGAAGGAGCAGTCTAGATCAAAAAGTTTTAAAAAGTTAGCATCACTAGAACAACTCTATATTAACTAATTTAAAAGATGACCTAGGTAAATTTAAAATTTTAAAAATTACTTTAGGTACATCCCATGAGATAACTAGTTTTTACTATACTTTTGTATGACCGCAAATATTCCTACACATTTATAAGACAAACGTTATTTCAATCCATATATTCAAAGATCAACAAATCATATAGAGAGAGAAAGAGAGTGACAGAGGCATGGATAGATAGAGTCACATACATTTGTTTCTGTCTTCGTTTTTTTGAGATAGGTCTCACTATGCAGTTCAGGCTGGCCTTGAATGCACTCTACAGCCTGGGCTGGCCTTGAACGCACAGCAATTTTCCTGCCTCAGCCTCTCAAGTACTGGGCTTACAGGCACGCACCACCAAGTTTGGCGGTGAACAAATTACAGAAGCTCACTGAAATAAGGAGTATGTAGTATCTAACATTGTGCTCCGCCCTAAGAATACGAACACAGCAGTGTGCTTCCTGCTCTCACAAAGGGTCATAGCGTGACGGGTAGGTGATCTCCTCACTCTGTTGTACCTTTGGCAGTGCTGAAGCTTGTAGTTTGATATAATCCGATTTGTCTATTTTTGCTTACTGTGTTTGCTTTTGCTTTCTGTGTTTTTGGAGTCCTGTTCAAGAAATCATTGTCATAGCAGAGTCAGGGAGCTTTTTTCCCCCTTTATTTTCCTCTGGAGATCTGTAGTAGGTTTTACATTTATATCTCTCATCCATTTCGCCCGTGTATATCCAGGTTTTTCAACATTTGTTAAAGCGACTGTCCTTTCCCCATGTACTTAGCACCTTCGTTGAGAATCTACTGAATGCAAGTGATTAGGTTTATTTCTATGTTTCTATCTTGCTCCATTAGTCAGGGCATCAGTTTTTATGCTACTATCATTTTTTTTTTCATTTCACGTTTTCACGCTTTATAATGTACTTCGAAGTCAGCTACCGTGATGCCTCCGGCTTGGTTCTTTTTTGCTCAAGAATGCTTGGACACTATTGTTAGGAATATAAATTAGTATAGACATTTTGCATAATCGTATGAAGGCTCCTCAAAAAACTAAAAATAAAACAGCCATATGATGCAAGCCATTCCATTGGTGGCAGATATAACATGAATTAGAGTCAGCATGTGGAAGAGATGTTTTCACTTCCGTGTTCTCTTCAGCATTATTTCCAATAGCAAGACAGAGAACCAACCTAAGTGTCAGCCACTGCATGGATAAAGAAAATGTAGTATTTATGAACAATGGAATGTAATACAGCTTAGAAAAGAAAATTCTGTCATTTACACAATATAAAGGACCTGAAGGAAATTAAACTAAGCAAAATAAGACACACACGGAAAGATAAATATGGATTGATCATACTTATACACAGAATCTAAACATGTTGATATAGAGATGGAGCAGAAAGTTACAAGAAGCTGGGAGTGTGGCACAGAATGGATGGGAACAGATGCTAATTAGAGGGTACGTTTCAGTTAGGTTGAAGGAATGATATTAATGACTTACTGCACTGAACAGTGGCCACAATTAACAAACGTACATTTCAAGACCTCTACAAGATAGATTTTTAATGTTATCACCACAAAAGCAATTAATTGGTAAAGTCATAAATATGATCATACCTTGATTAAGTGTTTCACCAATGTATACACAGATCAAAACATCATATTGTACTCCACAATACACAAAAATATTACTTTCCAATTTAAAAGCAAGTGTTTTTCAAAAGACTGTAGACTGAAGGGCTAAGATGAAAAAAGAATACAAAATTGGTAAATAGAACAAGTTCAGAAAGTGTTAAATCATAGAATCATATGTAAAAATACAGATTTCTACAATTCTCAGAAAATTTATTCCAAAAAATAAAAATAAAGCATGCATACAAAACTGTCACATTGCAATAGCTTATTGTAATCAATAGGCATTAACATGTAATGACTCAGAATCTCTAATAAAGTGGACTGATTACACATGAACTTAGGGTTTGCTTTATCAGCTTGGGTAGTCTCCAATGTCACATTTAGCAGAGTGGTACTGGCAGCACTGAATGGTTATAAAACAACAGACTCTAAGGCTCTATGTTCTGTGAAAAATGCCCATTTAAAAAGTTGCCTTCCTGTATAGAGCAGTGATTTGAAAACATGTTCAACATGTTTAATGTTTCTTTCATAATACAAAGCACAAAAATCCCTCAAAGATCTTTACCTAGAGTAAATAAATAGGTGGAAAACCAGCATTGTCAGAGAGATGAATTTAAAGAAGCAGAGATATGCAAGCTTGCAGACTTAAAAGCCCATATTACAGCTGCCTGCTTCTGATCAGTTAAGTTTCAAAACCAGCAAATGCTCAGTGTAGAAGGTATGTGCAATAGCATTTATTTTAATCCTCTTATTTAGTCAGGAGACTGGGAACTATACAAAGAACTACTGATTCTTTTTGTGTACTCACAAAATGAAATCTGATTTGTAAACATCTCTATGTAAAACACATCATCATATTTAAAACAACTAATACTGAAACTTATCATTAGGTTTGAGTAGCTTCAGAACATATACAAAAAAATCTTTCTTTAAATCATATTCCTTTTCCAATACAATATCTACACTTACGCCCACACCTACCTACCCATATGTACACACACAGTCCTCTATTTTTTTTAGCCCTTGCTAGGTTTTGTTATGGCAAATGAGACATGCCTCTTTTAAAGAAAACCAAGGGAAAGGCCCTACTCAAATTTCTGCTGTATTTTACCAAGTGGTTTTATTGTGCAAGAAGAATGGTTTAATAGGCAAAAAAGGATTATTTATGTTTATAAGACTTCAAAATATTATTCTGCTCATTATCAAAATGCCACTAGTTATTTTTTCTTATTGAGAAATCAATGAAGGAACAGGATAAGAAGAACCACCCCATCCCCCTTTGGTAACTGATTTTCCCCTTCACTACAGTGTCAGAAGACACTAGGTGATGAAACAGTTGAGGCCAAAGAGTGAGCAGTTTGAGGAAGTCCCACTTTCTCCTAGTTGCTAGCAACATGTAAGCAAGTACACTGGGGATTTTCTTATTACTAATGAGTTCATTCATTTAAGAAATATTCAATTGGAGTAGTACAAGGGAGGACAGAAACAGTCATGAATTCAAATTTAATAGATAAAAAAGACAAAGTAACTATTATTTGAAAATCTCAATGGAATCCTGATTTGAATGAGCCTTCTTGTTTCCTCCCCACAAAACTTAATACATTCAGGCAAGGTGTAAGCTTGTTAACCAAGGTGTTTGTAAACAACAGTGAAACATTTCTCTTTCACTCACCCACATTAACATTTTATAAACACTTTCTGGTATCTACATCCTATGAACTTGTGTTCAAAGTACTCACACTGCAAACAGTGATTACGCACACACACACACACACACACACACTTTCAGAGAGTCATTTTAGACTGAATTTTAGATTGAGAAATTATTTTGGAGCTCCAGGCTTCAACAGTCTCCTGCAGGAGGAAAATGAGGTCCTGATTCACTGGAATTCTCCCAAAGTAACCATTTACAGCCTGGTACTCAGAATCCGTATAAAATTATAATTATTTTTTATTAATTGCATAGCTAGCTCAGTTCTTTAGAAAACACACCCACACATCCACAAGTTCCTTTCTCAAGTCAGAAACTCTTGCTGTTAAATCCAGATGGCAGTGGCTCAGCAATTAAGCCATGTGGATCAGTTGTCCATCTCCTTCACAGTATCTTGTATGATATCTTTGCCAGGCTATCAAGGGCCAAGAAATAGCAAAAAGACAAAAACTACCAAAGCCAAACAAATTCTCAAAGTTCACCACCTATGATTAAATTCAAAATATCAAAACAAACCAAAAAGTGATCAATTTTATCAAAAAAGTTCTTAAATGTTGTAAGTCTAAAGAAGGAAATCCTCTCTGTCTTTCCCTCTCTCCTGTTAGCTCTTCTCTCCTCTCTCTCCCCGTCTCTGTGGTGGATTAATGGGCAACTTGTAACACACAGCTGAACTGAATCAGCATGGTGCTAGGTGTGAAAGGCCCAACTGAGGATTGTGGCCAAAAGAATAAAAGAACTGGAAGGGAAGATGGTGTGCTGTTGATTCTTCTGGAGAACCTTGTCATACTGGTTTTCCTTATATGAGCTCAGCTGTTCTCACTGTTAGAGGAGCTCAGGTCCTTACTATCACTGAGGATGGCTGTGGTTCTTTTCAGGGGACTGCTCATCCTTACTTTGAACATTGCTTCCTGGCTCCAGTGCAGATCCCTCAGCCTGCGGGCACAGATTCTTCATCCCATTGGCACAGACTTTCTAGCTTCCACCACTGACCTTTGGGTCTTCCCAGCTCAGACCCTTGAAATGGTCCAGCATGAGACATTGTCCTGGGTTCTAGGTCTCAAGCTGGACTTGTGGAGGACATTGCCATGGGCTCTAGGTATTCAGCTGCATTCATGCAGGACATTTCCATGGATTCTGGGCCCTTAGCTGGATTCTCTGGGTCTCTAGTGTATGGACATATGTTCCACACTCTTTTACACTTGACTCTTCGGATGAATATTATAAAATAATCCTATAAATTATGTGTCCTGTATTATATCTTGCAAACCCTAACTACAACACACCCTCTCTCTCCCCTCCCTCCATCCTTCCTCCCCTCTTGTTGGTATTCTCCCACCCTCCCATCTTCCTCTCTCTATTTCTATTAAAAAGCAAAAGAATTCTACTTTCAGCTGATACAGAAAAAAATCTACTGTTTCAGATGCCAACACCAGAGAATTATTTAGAAAATTTTGGTCTGTCAATGTACTAATAGTCTCACTCATAAAAAATAGAGATCTGTTTATTTTAGCTTGTTAATGAAATTGTTAAGTATCCACATTTTGAGTTTGTGTTTAAATACAAACCTCTACTGCTTGTGATCCTCACACACATTGATTGAAAAAAAGTCAAACATTTAGATTTAGAAGAGATTTTGGAGAGAATGGCAATTAAAAAAATCAGGCTTTGGAGTCAGTATTTTAGTTGTTTCACAGGCTTAGATACTTTTACCTCCCTGGCCTTCCCAATAGAGTGGGGATAACAACAATAATAGGTTGCTGTAAAGATTATTGGCAAGACAGAAAATATCCTCCACATAATAGATGCTTCTATATTGGAGCTGTTATTATTTACGCTAGTTCTAAATTTCCATCTGACAAAATTTTTAAAGAATAGATTTCAGCAATAGAATGAAAGAGAACTACAGTTTGTTTCTAAATAGTAATTAAGACCCATGCCTGTACTAAACACAAATTAAATAGCAGCAGGTCTTTTTCATTGACTGCACATTACATGTCTACAATTTACTAGATGTTTTAATGTATTATCTTAATCTTCTCAAATTGCCTGATGAAGTAGGAGTAATCACCTCAGTGGCACCAAAGAGGAATTAAGGATTCAAAGAGGTTAAATAAATGTATACAAGGTCACACTACTAATAAACAGCAGAGCCAAGACTAGTAAGAAGAGCAGAAGAAATGACTAGCAGCTGCTCTAAAGCCCAAATTTAAACAAAGCCATGAAGGTCAGAAGCAAAGAAGCACAGCAGATAAATCTCTTTACTTTGAGCTTCCCAAGAACCAAGCAAGGTCTAATTAATTGGCATAAGCCCAAAATTTGAGACAATTCCTGACATACAGTGATTACTCAGTAGATACAATGTGTATTATAATTAGCTGCAATCACATTTGCTCAATCTTTGTGATGACAGTAAATATAAAAGGTAGAGAAGTAGTAAGTGTTCATGCTCAAAGACAATAGTCACAGAGTAAATACGTACCTGTTGTCTGATAATAACTAATGTGTTTCTAGAGTTGTTCCTGTTGTAATACAAAGATTTCAAATATTGTGAGTGATAACACATTAAAATGTGAAGGATAATGAGAAAAAACACACACATTCACACATACACAGAGGCTATGGGTACTGTATTTCTACACAGAAAGTATAATCTACACAGAAGAATAGTATCTATGTAAGTTCTAAAACTGAGTCAATTTTATTAAATATCTGTAATTTAAAGTCATAGAAAAATAAGTCACAATTTAGTTAGATAAGTCCTACTTCATTTTACAATGAAACCTTAATAATTGAGATTATGAAAACATAACCTTAGATAGCAGAATTTTTAAAAAAAATTTGCCAAACTAAAATTCCCTCAGCAACAATCTACATATGTCCACATCCAGTTACTAAACTGTGCTTACACTTCTTAAGCAGTGAAGTTTACTCTGACAATTTTTCTACTAAGAATGGCATAAGCAAATTGCTTATTCATTTTCTATATTTTGTTGACACACAAAGTATGACACATAGCAATATAAAAGACAAATATAATTCTAAAATGCACTTGCAATCAGGGCAGAGAACTGCTCTTAACTATCTGAGGTCTGTGGCACTGGCTGTCAGAAGAACATATAAACACTGCCACATGCTGTTCATCTGTGTGCTCTGCAAGCTGAACTTACCAAGTACCTTCTCAAAAGGGCAAAGGAATGCTCAGGTTCGGAAGCTGTTTTCTAATCAAAAGCACTAATTGGTCTTGAGAAAGGGATGTATAACAATCCTTAGGAATCTACTAGTGAGGTCTACTTAACATTCTATGAAGGACACCGTTGTAGTTTAGGTCAAAGCAATCTCTATGAAGTTTCCCATTAAAGGAACAAAAGCCCTAGGAGAGATTTTGTATATAACCTCTTAAATTTACTAATGTGCTTGAATCTTACATTATGCAAATTTTGTAATAGCCTCTTTTTAGCAGTGAAAAATCTACCTCATACTACACAGACACCTAGCTCCCTAAAAAGATCAAGAAAAATATATATGTCTCTTCTACAAACAGCTGAGAATGCACATACCTGTAATACACTTCAAAGTAGGAATCATGTTTTATTCACTTTTGACCTTCCTGTGACTGAGAAAGAGAGGACATGCTGAATGAATAAATGGATAGATGAATGGTTATGCATTGTTCAGAATTTTAGAAATTTCTAAAATATGAATATCATATTTTCAAAAAAGCTAGTATTACCCAAGACCATGTGCTCTGTCCCCCCACTGCCATTGCTGAAATAAACCTGAGTCCCAGGAAACCTAGGGAGCTTCAAAAATGACAAAACAAAAGAGTAAAATGCAATCGCAGACCTCCACCCCACACAGAACAAGTCCAGGAAACATCAACGTAGAAGAATCTAGAAGTCACACACCTGAAATTTCTAAACTTACAGCAATTGAAGTAAAGAAACAATCACATCAGGCTATAGAAAAAATCAGATCAGAAAAAAATCTCTCGGGTAAAAAAAAAACAGAAATGAAAACCATAATGAAAGAATTGCTTAGCATATCAAGAAAAGATAAACATAAAAAATAGAGGAGCACAGAAAAATGATGGAAACACTGATGAACAATATAGGAAAGAATCAGAATGCATGAAACAGATTCAAAGAGATATCCAGGAATTGAAAATTCAATAGAAAGCTAGCAAAACCGCTTAAACAAAACTGAAGATAGACTTTGAGATCTTAAAGACAATATTGTAGCTAGCAATCATGAAAGGAAAAATCTCTTAAAAATAACAATGAGTCAGGAAGTAACAATTCAGGAGCTCAAGATGAGGCAAAGAAAAACAATATAAGACTGATAGGAGTCAACAAAAGAGCAGGAGGCACATGAATGACATAAAAAGACTATTTGCAGAAGTAATGGCAGAAAATTTCCCAAGCATGAGAAAATATGACATACAGGTAAGTGAAGGGCAGAACTCTAATTAGCCATAACCAAAAGAAAACTATACCCAGACACATAATAATCAAGATCCCAGAAATTTAGTGAAGAACAGAATAATAAAAGTTGTTAGAGAAAATAAACAGATCGCTTAGAAAGAAAAACCCATCAGAATCACAGCACATTTCCCAACACAAACCATCAAGTCAAAAAGAGCTGGGAGTGAAGTATTTCAGGTCCTGAAAGAAAACAACTTCTAGCCTGGACTGATATAACCTACAAAACTATCTTTCAAAATTAATGGAGAAATACTATAGTTGCATCACAAACAACAACTTAAGAAATTCAAGACCACCAAGCCAATCCTACAAAGAGTACTAAAAGATATTCTAGAAAAAGATAAAAAAAAGACCACAAGTCAAAGAACAACAATAGAAAAGAACCATCAAGCAGGAAAAGCAATTAAACAGAGGGGTGAAGTAGGGAACCAACAATGGGAAAAATAACATGACAAAGATAAGCCTAAACATACCAGTAATAACTATTAATATAAATGGCCTCAATTCAACAATCAAAAGAAACAGACTGGCAGAGTGGATCAAGAAACAAAATCCAACAATATCCTGTATATGAGAAATGCATTTAACACAAAAGGGGAAATTCATAGACTTAAAGTCAAAGGATGGAAAATAATACACCATGTGACAGGAACCCAGAAAAAAGCAAGGTTACCTATTCTTTTTACAGGCAATGTAAAGTTCAAACTAAAACCGATCAAAAGAGATACAGAAGGTCACTACATACTTGTCAGAGGAAAACTGCAAGAGGAAGAGATAACAATCATAAAAATACGTTCACCAAATGTAGGAGCACCCAACCATATAAGACAAATTTTAGCAGACATGAAAAATCAAACAAGCAATAACACAATTGTAACAGGAGACTTTCACACCCCATTATTGAAAGAGAAAGATCAACTAGACAAAAAATCAGCAAAGAAATAACAGAACTAAATGAAACATGTGAACAAATAGACTTAGTGGACCTTTACAGAGTATTACATCCAACAACATTAGAATACACATTCTTCTGAGCTGTACATGGGATGTTCTTTATAACAGACTATATACGAGCACATAGAACATGCTTAAGTAAATGCAAAGCAATTGAAATTATTTGATGCATATTATTGGACCATAGTACAATGAAACTGGAAATTACTGACAAAGAAATTGCAAAGACTCCATAAATCTATGGAAATTAAGTAACACCCTCCCGAACAACCAGTGGGTCACGAATGAAATTAAACAATATTTACAATCAAACAAAAATGCAGATACAATCTACCAAAACCTATGGGATGCAATGAAAGCAGTCCTCAGAGGGAAATTTATAACAATGGATTCTCACATCAGGAAAACAACAAGCACAAATAAACAACCTTATGCTGCACCTCAAGCTTCCACAAGAAGAAATGCAAGTCAAGCCCAAAGCCAAAAGAAGGGTAGAAATTATAATGATCAGAGCAGAAATTAATGCAATAGAAACTAAGAAAACAATACAAAGAATTAATGAATCAAAGTTGGTTCTTTGAAAAAATAAAATTGCTAAATCCCTGGTCAACTTTATCAAATAAAGGAAAGAAAGAACTGAAATTCATGCAATAATGAATGAAAATGGTGAAATCACTACAGATCCTATAGAAATTCAGAAGATCAGCAATACTTCAAAAATCTTTACTCTCAATGGATGGAAAACAGAGAAGAAATTGACAGATTCCTAGATACATATGAATTATCAAAATTGAATGAAGAAGATATAAAAACCCTGAATAATCCAGTATCAGTCAATGAAGTTGAAAACATTAAAAAAAAACTTACCAAAACAGAAAAACTCAGATTCTGATGGATTCACAGCTGAATTCTACAAGAAATTTAGAGAAGATGTAATGCCAATTCTTTTCAAACTCTTTAATGAAATAGAAGGGAAGCAATTCTCCCTAACTCATTATTGGAGGAAAGTATTAACCTGATACCAAAACCAGAGAAAGACCCAACCAAAAAATAAAACAACATGCCAATCTTCCTAATGAACATAGGTGCAAAAATTCTCATTAAAATACTAGCTAATAGAATGCAGCAAATCATCAAGAAGATTACACACTATGAGCAAGTGGGATTCATCCTAGTCATGCAAGAATGCTTCAATATACACATCAATAAATGCAATATATCATATCAACAGAGCTAAAGACAAGAATCCAATGATCATTTCAATAGATGCAGAAAAAGCTTTTGATAAGGTCCAACACTCATTCAGAAAAGTCCTACAGAAAATTGGAATAGATAGACTTTACTTCAATCTGATCAAAGCCAACAGCCAAAAAAATCATACTAAGTGGACAAAAACTCAAAGCTTTCACTTTAAAATGAGGAACAAGACAAAGATGCTCACTACCACCACTCCTATTCAACATATTTCTGAAAACATTAGACAGAGCAGTGAGACAAGAAAGAGAAATAAAAGGAACAAGGATAGGAAAGGAACAAGTGAAATTATTATTATTCATAGATGACATGATACTCTACATGGAACATCTCAAAAACTCCACCAAAAGACTCCTAGAATTAATCAACAAATTCAGTAGCATAGTTGGATACAGAGTCAACACTCAAAAATCAATAGTATTCCTATAACCAAACAACAAACACGCTGAGAGAGAAATTAGGGAAACCATGCCTTCCATAATAGCATACAAAAACTTGAAAGAAGTAAAAGATCTATACAGTGGATATTACAGTACTCTGAAAAAAGAGATCAAAGACAATCTCAGAGCTGGGGATATAGCTCAGTGGAATAAGCTCCTGCCTGGCAAACACGAGGTCCTGAGTTCAATCCCCAGCACTACACACACACACACGCACGCACACACACACGCGCACACACACACAAAAGACAATCTCAGAAAATGCAAAGATATTCTTTGTTCATGTATAGGAAGAATCAACATTGTGAAAATGGTCATACTTCCAAAATTGTTATACAGATTCAATGCAATCCTGATCAAAACATCACTAGTATACCTCACAGATCTACAGAAAACATAACTAAAATTCATACAGAATAGCAAAAGCAACCCTAGGCAACAAAGGCAATGCAGGAGACATCACAATCCCTGACTTGAAATTATACTACAAAGCTACTGTGATAAAATGAGCATGGTATCAGCAAAAGCATAGACCTGAGGATCAATGGAATCGACTAGAAGATGCAGCCACAACCATAAACACACTCAACCACTTTATCTTTGACAAAGGGGTCAGATATGTTCACTGCAAGAAAGACAGCCTCTTTAATAAATGGCGCTAGAAAAATTGGCTCTCCACATGCCGAAGACTAAAACTAGAGCCATATGTATCACTATGCACTAAAGTCAAAATAGATTAAACATCTAAATATTAAAACAGAAACAGTAAATCTACTGGAAGAGAAAGTAGGTAGAGATCCTGAACATACAGGGATGGGCACAGAGTTCATGAACAAAAACAAAACTGCATGGGAAATACTTCAAAAATTCAACAGCTGAGATCTCATCCTATTAAAAAGTTTTTGCAAATCCAAAGAAATCACCAACAGAGTGAAAGGAAAACCCACAAATTAGAAAAAAGTTTAGCTAACTGTCCCTCAGACAAAGAACTTCTTTGTAGAACATATAAAGAATTAAAAAAAAACAGGCCCACAAAATTTAAAGACCCAGTCCAAAAATGGAGATCTGAGATTAATACACATTTCTCAGATGAAGAACTACAAATGGCAAATAAATACATGAAAAAATGTTCAACAGCATTAGTCATTAGAGAAATACAAATTAAAACACAGGTTCCATCTCACTCCAGAAAGAATGGCTATCATGAAGAAATCAACCAATAACAAAGGCTGGAGGGGCTATGGAGAGAAAGGTACCTTTCTCCACTGCTGGTGAAAGTGTAGACTGGTGCAAGGACTGTGGAAATCAGTTTGGATATTCCTCAATAAACTAGGATTAGAGTTCCAATTCAACCCAGCTATTACCCTTCTGGGTATTTTTCCAGAAGAACTGAAAACATCATACCACAGCAATATAGGTGCACCCATGTTTATAGCAGCACAATTTGTAATAGCTAAATCTTAGAAACAACTCAAATGGCCATAAACTGAGGAATGGATAAAAAAGATACTGTATTTTTATACACTGGAGTATTACTTAGCTATAAAGAAAGATAAACTCAAGGCTTCTATAGGTAAATGGATGCAACTAGAGACCATATTCCTAAGTGAAATAAATCAGACCTGCCTGTGTAAACATCATATTGTCTCCTAGTGTAAGAACCTGAAAGAGTAAATAAAATCTAAAAGATACAATGATATTGTGAAAGGAAAAGAAACTGCTCAAAAGGTAAGAACAACTGGGATGAGTAAAAGGAAAAAAGAAAGCAGAGAGGTTAAAAAATATGCATCTCTCTCTCTCTATATATAGATAGATAGATAGATAAATAGATATACATACATACATACAATAGCTAAGGTAATTGTACTACTAATTTCTACTGGTTTATTGAAAGAAACAGTTAATGTTTAATTGTTTGATCAATCTTACATGCCTATATCTGGTTATCTGAGTAATCACTTTGAAGATAACAATATGTAATACAACAAGCATTGTTAATTTCCTATCACCTTGTTTTGAAATTCTGTAGTTTTTATTGTTTTTATGTTGTTTTATGTCTGTTTTTCATTATTTTGGTTTTGTTCTTTTCCTTTGAATTAAAAAAACTAGTATTTATTAGTTTCATCTTCATGAAAACTATATATAAATGGTAAGATTAAAAATTAGATGTCAGTCTTATGTCTTTCTCCTATAATGAGAAATATCACCAACCAAAATAAAAGTACTGAAATAAAAAACGTGCTATCCTATGTTCATATCTGGTCCTTAATTTCACCATCTAGTAAAAAAGCATTCAAGTTTGAAACAGAAGTAGAGAACTGAAAACAGTTTATGTCCAGACAGCATAAACAGTATTAACTCACCTTTGATTCATTTATTCATTCCCTCAAATATTGAAAACATGTGGTTAGAGAAGATTAAGTCTAGAGAAATAGTATTTGACTGGTCTGGTTTTAAAATCATGATCACCAACACCCAGTGGGTCTCTGTGCTTTCTGCTCACTCTCCTAATATATTTTACTCAGTTCATATTGGGTGATGAGTACAAGACCTTCAATATCTTCAGAGTAAAAGAGAATGTCCTTATCACAGTGAGAAAGCCCTAAGTAACTGGGCTTCCTGCTTCCTCTATACCCCCATCTCCTACCACCATCCCTCTGTAGGCACCCTACACCAGCTTTTTGGCCGCCTACTGAAATGGTCTGGTTTTTTTTTTTTTTTTTTTTTTGCTAAGTTTAGCTCCTCTGGCCGCCCATCCCTCTCGAGGTTCAGACGGCTCGCACTTTCTCCACATCCAGGTGCCTGCCGCTTAAAAGCCCCTCGTCATGGACCCTCCCATTCACTCTACCTGTAAGAGCGCCCCCGTCTTTGCTTCACTCCTCTGTCTTGCTTCATTTTGCAGTTATACCCGTCTCATTCAGATACTTACTTATTCCTTCTCCCACGGGAATAAAATATTATAGAACCCTATTTCATTTATCACTATGATCTCGCATAAGTGTTTATTTATTTCTTCTCCCACTGGATCTGGAGCTCCCAGGAGCTTTTATTGTGTGCTTCATTGCAGTGAGGAGGGAGTCCAGAAGGGTCTAGTACCTACTAGCTGTTCCATAAATATTTGTATAATGAAAAAATTCAACATCTGAATAAAAGACGGCATTTACCATTTTTAAAATAATACTGGGTCTTAATCTCTTGTTGGAATAAGATCTCATACTTTCATAAATGTTTGGCAAGTAAAATTGTAAGATGTAAAAGAAGGCAGTATCTAACCACCCGCAGAAATGGAAAGCAAACTCTGGATGTAATGATTTCCTCTGGTTATTTCGTACTGTAAATTTTAGAGAGACCAGCAGAGATTTCTACACTGTAAAACTAACAAGAGACGTCTACACAGGTAAACATCACAAAAGTGTTCTGCGCTAGCTATTCAAGCACTTCTTAGATTTTTCTTTTTCATTCTTTTTCAAAAGTAAACATTCAACTCAGAATGAGAAACTATCCAACTCTAGAAACAGAACTTCAGAAGATAGATAAAAATATCTGGTCAGCATATAGTAATGCCTCATAATCTGATGTAACAGAATACAAACTCCTTAATATATAGTGTGAAAAGAAAAATGAATTTGGACAAAGTCTATCCAGTAAAAAATGCTGACATTTCTCTGCTTCTCTTCATTCTTCCCTTCCTCTGTTTTAGCCCTAGTGATTAGAATTCCCTTCTTTTACGTTAGTAGTTGACTGTGGTAATACTTTCTTACTTGGGCTTAACCCATTTTATTTGAATCTCCAGAGATGTATGCCAGAAAGTTAAAATTTGAGTTCTCAAATTTCTTCTTTATTTAAAATGCCTTTGCCAGCACAGATGGGAAAAGGGTTAGTTCAACTCAGCTGATGACTCAGTTGGTGATAATGACGCAATTCAATAAATTATAGCTCTCTGCTCTTTCACCCCACTCCAGCTAAAGTGCTGACACTTCTTTTTAAAGCCTTTCTCTTATTGAACAACTGAATGAAAAATAAGAGTTCTAAGTTCTGAAGGAAATACAGAGTCAAAAAGGCAGCATTAAGAACAGACCTTTACTTCTGTTAGAGCAGCAAAGCTGGTGGGCTCGTTTAAAACATCAGACATCAGTCTGTGGCTGTGGCCCAGTGGTAGAGTGTTTGCCTAGCACATGCAAGGCCCTGGGTATGATCCCCAGCACTTGGGGAAAAAAACCACATCTATTGATAGTATGTGTATAAGAACAAAAACTATGAAATTATTTACATCACTGATGCATTTCTGTTAAGCATGAAAAGTTCACATAGCAGCTCATTTTGGAAGAAGTTTAGAAGTTGTTATTTCTCTTCTTATGGATATAGTCTGCTGAAAAAACAAATGAAATATGTTACTTGATAAATAAAGAGCTTTGTTTCCTGTGCTTTTAATCATCATCTTTTTAGCAAACTATCGAGAAAAAAAGTCAACCATGCACTTAAACTTCTTTTAGTAAAACCATTTGGTTCTCATTTTCTAAAAAGGGTGATAGGAGATTGTAGAAGCTGGAGAAAGGTAGTTCTAAGTATTCACTATAGGAAATATTTGATCATTATATTTCACAGTATGTAAGTTCTGAGCTCATACATTTTGTAATATAGCTTATTGGTGTGTTAAGTATCTGTTTGAAGGTGCATATGTTTAGCATAAAAGCCTTTTTAGCAATATTCCTGAGTTTTATGAGTGTTTTCTTCTAGTCCAATTAGTTAAATTTACTATATAGCAGATCTCAATGGGTTTTGAAAGGTATATTCAGTATTTCTAATGAACTAAAACCCCTAATGTTTGATCAACAGATATTCACACTTAAAATTCAACAGTCTACCCAAATCCACACTTAGTTTTATATCCTAAAATTCCCCACCAAAAAGCCTTGCCCTGCCAAGCCAAGCTATTTTCAGTCCTCAGAATTTAATGTAGACATTTCAATTTTCAACATTTTGCTAAGATCTTTTTTTCACTGTAAACCAATACTTTCCTTCCCTCCAAATGTCTTTCAAGATGAAATCTGAGGTTCTGTTTCATTAATTCATTCACTAAACACAGTCTGAGGGCCTTCCGTATGTGAGGCACTGCACAGGAATCCCAGATAAACAGGAATGGGTAAGTCAGAGCAAGTTCCTACCTTTGTCTATTTACACACATTACACAATCAATTAAACCATTAATCAATCACAACTGCGATTAAATGTTAGAAGCAAATGTGAGACACAGGAAGCCCAGATAACATGTAATGGAAGAAATGGCCTTGTCTTAGGGTTCAGGAAGCCTTTCTTCAGGAAAGGGTAAACAGGGGCCTAAACTGGGACAGAGGTATGTAAAACTAAACTTCTTTGATGAGTTGTTATTAACTTATGAAATATTAAGAAAGAGAAGGGAAGGGAAGTCTCTTTGACATGAAAACTTAGCTGAATGGTATTTGTCCCTATTATCTTTTCTCTCTGTAAAGCTGGGGATTAAAAAAGCAATAATGATCCCAACTTGAAGCTTAAGAAGCCACCAGGAAAAGGCGCTATGGAGGTACCCTCAGAGTTCTGAGAAACGACCAGTCAGCACCGGTCTTCCTTCTCTGATCCTGTATCAGTCAGGGTTCACCAGAGAAACAGATATAACACAAGTTATACAAATGTATAAGAAATTACACGTTTGGCTTACAATGGTCAGCCAGAGTTGGATGAGGAAGAAGAGTCCAGTCCAAAGTCTGGAGCTCACTGCGGTGTCCAGCAAGTCCATGTCAGGAGGCTGATGAGTTTGCGATGGAATCTGAAGAATCTACAGCAAAGGCCGAAGAGTCTACACCAAAAGGCTTAAGAGTCCCAGACAGAAGCCGAACAGTTTGCATCAGAAACCAGGAGACCAGAGCCACGCTGAAGGCGAGGAGCGGAGCTCCTGGGAAGAGCCCGCGTCCCTTTTATTGTATGCAGCCTGCCTGCCCCTCTGGGTTGGCTCTCCAGGCCCTGCTCTGGGGCAGGCTCAGGATGAATACAAAGCAAGCACCCTGGCTTCCTGCTGAGTCACTTAGTTAACCTCCTAAACTTCTTAAATTGACACAATGAACAACATCCTAGAATACTAAGGGCATGTCCTCTATACCACAGGATGTAGAACTACTGAGTTAGTTAAGCTTCTAGATTGCTTAAATTGACACAATGTATCAACCATAACAGCCAGTTAAGATAGGAAGGTAAGATAGGAAGTCTCACAGGGGTGTGAAATGTCAAGCTAGTAGACACCGCTTTGCTTTGTGAGGAAAGCTTAATTCTCCAAACTTTGCAAGTGGAGAGGGGAGACTTTCTTTCCTTAGGTACCAGTGCGTGACTCAGAGACAAGCCCTAGGAAGGAGCTCCCAGAAGGAGTAACTAAAATCTTTTTTCCTGGTTAGGTACTTACTCTACTACAGAGGCCACAGGGCCTGGGGCAAATCCCTGCCAGGAAAGGTGTCCATGCTAAGAGAGGGGGCTATTTATAGCAACAGAAAGGTTCCTGTGAAGCCGAATACTGCCCACTGGGACCAGAAAACATGCCACACACTTTTTAGACATAGATTGCCACTCACAACAGACCATTGAAATGAGCAGTGAGACCACGGCCACCTCAAAGAGAGACAGAAGGGGTGTACAGATAAAAATAGGCCATGTAAGCCACACTGCTGAACGCACCTGGCACCACAGACAGGTCTAGCTGGAATAAGAGTAGACAGAATGAGCCTAAATTCAGATACGCTTCACGTAAACATCTTAAAAACCAAAGTGAGACTTTCTAACAACCACAACCAAATAGAAAGTTGTAGCCACAGTCATGATAGCATTATGTGACTTTCTCCGGAAAGACACAGTCCAACCTAGGGGAGTTTGAGGACAGTTTTTTTGGTGAAAAAAGATGTCTCTTGTCTATACACCTTGTAGTTCAGACTCCTTAAAGTCATAACTACAAAGCGACTAAAAAGAAAACAATGATGGCATTAGCATGTGATTAAACAAAAGCAATAGACTAAATATACATAAAACAGACACCAGGACATATGAAACATGATGAGTTTCAAATCAATAGGATTAAAAAAAATCTAACTAAATATGTAAGTACTTATTCAATGGGTATCATTCTACGGGGAAAAGAAAGGTAAAAACTTACCTCTAACCTACATAAATATGTATCAAAGGTATAGTAAAGATTTAAATGCAAAGCATAAAAACCAAACTTATTACAGTGTAACCAAGAGAATTTATATGACTTTAGAAAGAGAGTTTTTTTCATACATTAGGATACCTAGAAACTACAAAAGAAAAAGAGATACTTATCAAAAGTATGGATTATGAAACTCATACTTATCAAAAGTATGAATTATTATGGCAAATGACATAATCAAAAAGCAAAAGACCAAATAAATGATAGTTTGCAAAATATATGTAGTATTGTATGACAAGTGTTAATATGTGAAATGCTCCTTATTAACAAAGAAACCACTAGAAAAGAAAGCATCAGAGATAACCAGGACAGTCACAGAAGAGGAGATCTAAATGACTGATATACTAATGAAAAAGGGCTTAATTTCAAATTAATTCAAGAAAACATAAATTAAAGCAAGGCTAATGTACCTATTTTTATTTATTAATATGGTAGAAATTTGAAAAGAGAAATAAAAATAAAAATTATCCAGTCCCCTGAGTATTATGCTAGTTAGCTGTCACTGTGACAAAACACCTGAGAAAAATCAACTTAGAGGAAGAAACAGTTATTTTTTCTTTCATATGGAAACTAAGGAGCTTTACTGGTTATGTATTGTGCTACAGAGCCAACAGGGAGCATTAGAGCCAGAGGATACATGCAGACAGGCAGCTTTGACTGCACACACGCGCCCAAGGAGTCCTGAGCCACTGCTCATGGCTTTGCCCTGGTTTCCAGCAGCAGGTTCTGGCCTTCTTGGTCCCGTGCTTGCAGCAGAAATGTATAAGTCTCCGCGGGGCCGAGGTGAGGCCAGACCACCTGCCTGGGCAAGTAGGTGTGGACCACCAGACTGATGCCCCAGCCAAAAGGCCTAGAATGTAGTTTATTTAAAGGCCATCTTCCTAGGTCTCTCTATCTTTGAAATACAAAAAAAATAGACTTTATTCTCTTAAAAATACATTCCATTCAGCATATGTTCTGCACTGTGAAGCATCAGGAAAATAAGGCCCCTTTCCTATGATCTTGATTGAGGCTCTGAGGAGAACCCTGTTCCCCACTTGGAGTATTCAAAAGAAAATTCCTGAAAGTAGCTGTTCAGAAAGTCTTGTCAGAGTAGCAACAAAGAAACTCACCAGCAGAAAGCCAGGGACCCAGGGCCCTGGGTCTCTGTTCTTTACTGGGAAGTGGTAGCACTTGGCACCAGGACCCACTAAACCTAAAGAACTAGAATCACCCAAGGACAAGAAGTCCAAGAACGCAATAGGCCCACCCCAACTCCCCGGAAACAGTCATTTTTGTTCACAGTTCAGAGGTTTTTGTCCATGGTTGCTTAGACCACTTGATTTTGGAATCATGGTGAGACAAGCCATCACATGGCAGAATGTAGCAGAGAAAAGCTGTTCATTTTATGGTGGCCAGGAAGCAGAGAGAAAAACAGGAAGGGGCAGAGACCAAACATAGTCTTCAGGCCGGCCTCCAGCGGTTTACTTCCTTCTACTAGGCCTACCTCCTAAAGTTTCTTCCACTTCCCAAAAGCCCACTAAGCTATAAATCCATAAAATTCAGCACATGAGCTTCTCAGGGACACCTAAGATCCAAACTAGTTGGGCTTGGTGACTCAGGCCTATGATTCTAGCACTCTGGCAGGCTGAGACAAGAGGATCACAAGTTTAAACCCAGCTTGGGCAACTTACAACTTAGTATGTCTCTACCTCCAAATTAAAAAAAAAAAAAAAAAGGTAGTGGGGAGCTGAGCACATAGTTCAGTTTAAGGCTCTGGGTTCAATCTCTAGTACCACAAAAAAAGAAAACAAGACATCAACTGTAACAATTTATAGAAAAACAGACATTCTTAAACATTAACCATAAGAAGCACTGGAAACTTTCTGGAAAGTAATATACAATCTGCTAAAACAGAGATCTGCTATAACAGAGATCCATTAAACCAGAAATTTCACTTTGGAGATGTTATCACTGAATATATTTTGAAAGCACAATATGAGACTATACAAACAGGATTTTTATTGATGCATAGCAGGAAAATGACTGGCCAACACATGAATGTCTATCATTAAACAATAAAAGACTACCTTCCGCTACTTCCTAATTATGGAATTTTTTGTTTTTGAGGCAGGTTCTCTCTATGTAGCTTTGGTTGCCCTTGAGTTCCTTCCTTATGTAGCCCAGGCTGGCCCTATACCTGTGGTAATCCTCATGCACAGCCTCGTGAGGGCCAATGCCACATCTGGCCATCACATTCATTCACACTATAGAAACTTTTATGCAACTGGTTAAAAAAATAATAAATGAGTGTTTATCTGATAGCCTGTTGAGTAAAAGAGCAAATTGCAAAACAAGTTTTTAAGAATGTGCCCAGAGCCATAGTATTACCTATATGCTTTTTTTTGGTACCAGGATTTGAACTCAAGACCTCGCATTTGCCAGGCAGGGATTTGTGCCACTGAGCTATATCCCTGGTTTACCTATATGCTTTTTAACACCAGTTATCTCTGGGACTCTGGAAAGGAGAGTAGGGTTGTGAAATGAAGTATTAGTTTATCTTTGGATTGCTTGATTTTGTATACATTATGTATCACCTTCATAATGAATAATATTTCAGGAGAGGAAGGGATACATCAAATGTGCACTGGGAATGTGCTTAGCAGTACTTACCCAGCATGTGCAATGCCCTGGGCTTGATCTCTAGCACCATCAAAAAGTAAAACTAAAAAAAGGACATTTCTACCTAGAAAAAAGCCAGGTAATAAGTATGTACTAACTGCATTAGTATTTGTAAGGGCTGAAATAATAAAGGGAGTTATTTTCTTTTTACTTCAAACTTTCACCTAATTATAATATTACTAGTATATGAGACTATACAAACAGGATTTTTATTGGTGAAGTATATTAGTTATAATAGTAAAAATAATACATAATATATTTTCAAAGACATTTAACAATGTTACATTCTTGAAGTGCAGCATTCACGTTCAAAGTGCTGACTGAGCAGCTGAAAGCGAGGTGCACGGACAGAGGCTAGAAAGGACCGAGTAAGGAGGGAAGAGGAGCTTTGTTCTGTTGCCAGAGCAAAATGCGACATAAGCAGAGGGGTGTGACAGTATTTAGGGGACTCAGAAAGTTATTTACCAGAGACTCTCTGAAAGCTAGAAATGTACCTCTAGGACCTTTATTTTAATAGTTCATTAAAAACCTATCATCTGTAAACTTACTGAAACTTTTAAACTGTGAAAGCTGATGAATACATGCTATAATTTTAAAAATGTAAACAAAATTATTCAAATAGTAGTAATATAGACTATAAGCATCTCTATATTCAACACAGTAACATTTTATTAGTCTATAACTGCCTAATGCTTAAAAACTGGTGCCCTTTGGGTGTTACATTGTGAACATTTAAAAACAGTTTGTTCTTCTAATTTTTAAGTAAATACATGTGCGAACATGTGCGCACACGCACATGTGTATGTAGCTACATGTACCACCACTGCAGATCTCCATTACAGAGCTGTGAAACTCTATATTTGTAGAGAGGAAAAGTTTCCTTTTCTTTTAACCTACATTTGCACAAGGGTATAATTCTATGGTTATTATAATTTGCCTTATACTTAGGATCTTCTTTACTTTTATCTCATCTTCATTATCAAATCACAACCAAACATTAAAGAATTTAACAGGATGACTTAGGGAAAATCAACTTTCCTTCCATACACTTCAATTTAGGAAAGAGATGCTCAGCGTTATTTCTAAAGCCTGCACGGCTATACACATGAGTGTAGCTTATTTCTTTTGTAGGATCTTAAGATGGAGTGAGCTGATGGATCCTTGAACATGGGATGGTGAGGGAGCTGAGGATGTACTTTACGACAGAGAAGCACAGTCAAGAGGGGGAGTTTGGGGATTCCTGGATGTGATGTGTAAGTGACAGGGATCTGGAGAATTGCTATGCATGGAGACACTGCCTAGGTGGGATCCTGCGGCACAGTGCCTGGCGCCTGCCTCACCCTGGAGGGTGGTGGAAAGGAACACAGTAATTACTCCGCTGCTACTCCTTGAGAACCACCCAGGTCCAGGCAAGGCAAAGTGCCTAACTGACCGCAGAGGATTAGGCAGGGGAACGGCATCGATGAGAGGAGCAGCAGTAATAATGGCATCCTATCGTCCTGGGCCTCGCACTTCCCCAGTTTTCCAACACAATAAAAGCCTGAGCTTTCTGTGTGATCCCAAAGGGCAAAGGAAAATCTCTAATGAAGACCGCTGACTACGCAGGTGAGGAGCTGCTCAGGGAGGACACACACTTCGCAGAGATAAAGCAATAGACCTTTGTTGCACTGTAATGTTGTACACTGTAGCATTAAGTTGATCAAACAGTATTCCAGACACAAATACATCATTATTTTGCACAAAAATGGTAGTGTTTTCCACTTTATTTCCAATACCTTTACCATGGATATCTAGGATTATCCTGACTGGCCTTTGCTTAGTTACACATTTAACTGATATTATGCACAGTCCAGTCAGACTCCCACCACCATTTCCTTACTGATAACCTAGAATCCAGCCAATCTGATGAACACAGTTTCACATAAGTTTCTCCTCATGCTTCACAGTTACACTTGTCGAAAGCGGGGCTCTGCCATTATTTTCCTACCCTCGCAGCTTCGTGAGCACACCTGGCGGACGGCACTGCAGCTCCTCCACTTACCTGACCTAGCAGCTAGAGAAACGGCAGGAACACGTGGCCACTTACTCCTCAGAGATTAGGACAGCCCTCTGGACAGGTGGGCAAGACAGATCAGAAGAGTAGAGCACATAGCTGTGACAAAGTTTTATTCTCTTTACTCTAAAACGCGTTTGTGGTGAGGCATTAAGAACAGGGGAGACTGGTTCTCATAAAAACATCACTGCTGACTTGCAAAACCCAAAAAACCTCGGGCAATGACTAACTCCTTTTACAAAAGTGACTGATTAATTAACAATTAGTTAATGTATACTTTGAAGGAAATTATGCTCTTTCATAGTGAGTACATCTCAACTCTAGATTCCTGGAAATAAAATAGTCACTTTTGTTTAATTGCTAACAACATACTACCCTTTCAATAAATCCTAGACCTATCCCTTAGTTAAAAGTCACAAACACTAAATTACCAGGCGGATTAGTTAATAGCTATGTGCTTACTACATGCCCTGTACTGAGGGGTAGAAGACGTGGTGCTCACCAGAAGATTTGAGCATCAGACCTAATTACTTCTGTTGGAAGGAAAAGAAAAGAAAAGAGAAGATTCTGTTTCCAAGGATGGGAGATAGCATACCACATATTAAGGAAGAACATCAATGAGGATACAAATGTGCAAATTCCTTGACTATCGAGGTATGGGGGAAAGATAGAGCACACTCATGTGAGTGGTAGAACTGTGTAGGGAGGAAAAAAAAATCTAGGTTCCTCATCTCATCTCTTTTACTTTCCAGTGCTTATCTTACATCTCTTCCACGGCCTCCTCCACTCCAGTGGGAGAAAAGAGGAAGGATGACAGGTTATGGAACAAGACACACTTAACCTACAAGTGTTGAATGAACAACTGTGACTGGTGTGGGGTCAGTGTGAAGCCCAGCATTGGATCTGGGCTGAGGACAGAGTACTATACAGAATCTTTTTCCTCATAGATTGCATAATTTAATGGGAGAATATGCTTACTGAAAAATAAAGATCACAATAAAAGGACGACCTGATGAAGGAACAGAATTTCAGAGCAGTCTTAACTGGGAGGGAAAGTGGATCCTAAGGCGTTCTTGTCGAAGTTATGAATTCCTGAGCCCTACTCAAATCATAGGAATCAAATTCTTCACAAAAAGTTCTCCTTACATTTTGTTACTACCAACTTTCAGCAAAAATGAGAGCTGGGTGTGGTGGCACACATCTGTAATCCCAGCACTTGGGAGGCTGAGGCAGGATGATCCTTGTGAGTTTGAGACCAGCCTGGGCTACAAAGTGAGCTCAAGGCCAGCCTGATCTGCATAATGAGACCCTGTCTCAAAAAGACAAAAAAAAAAAAAAAAAAAAAAAAAAAAAAGAAAAGAATGAGAAGGACGCTCCGACAGCAATCAGTAGCAGGACAGTCTAAGACACTGATGGCGAGCCTCTTACAGACTCAGGACCCAAACTGCAACCCCACACCCAGTTTTATCACCACGGGCCAACACTGCAATGAGGTCTCAATACTAAGATTTTAGTTTAGAAAAAACAATGCTTATATTAACATCTTTTGTTTTACAAGGAAAGCACAATAACAAAACTTTCAATGATACAAACAGCTTTTTATTAAAAGGTATAAGTTTGCATTTTGCATTCCTTTCCATAATTGATATGATCTTTGCTCTTGTATTCATGCTGATAATTTGTCAAATGACTCAGCCCACGTACCAAGAGAGAGGGCTGTGTGTGCCCGCTGCAGCACGTGGGCGACAGGCTCACTATAATGGTCTAAAGCAAAGCACATTTTGGAAATCTGTGTGTAATATTAGCTACAAATACAAGTTTCACAAGTACACTACTTAGGTTTACATCTCACTTTTAGCAAAAAGAATAGTGATAATAATAATGCCAGTGGTTAAATAATATAATTTGAGGGTTAAATAATATAATCTTTGTAATGTTAATACAGAAAAAGTAACACAACTATAGAACCAGCAAGTAAGTCATAAATGGTTCACTATATTGTACATCAAGCTTCTCTATTCCTCCATCTAGGAGAATGCGATAGTATAGTAAATAATTCCCAAAAGAAAAAAATAAGTAGTTCCAAAGATGCAAGGCTGCTCATAGTTTATATAAATGTGTACCCTGCAGTGTAACCTGCCTCCTGTCACTAACTATGCACTTTGAGGTAAGTTAGTTGATTCTCATGGGCCACAATTTATGTCCCTGTGATACATGCTTTGTGCATTATATTACAGCCATAGTATTTATGTTCCAATCATCTTTATAGCGCTGGATTCTCAAAAGAACTGTAATATGTACTTGACCCAACTAGATGGCAGTATGTAGCTTTTTAAGTGGCTATTTTTCACAGTCACTTAAAGATGCCTAAAATCACTTAAGTATTTAAGGGTCTCCAGATAACACCGAAAGAAAGACTAACATTACCTAATTCCTCATATAGTAGCCATAATTGGTATTTACAAATTAAAAAGAAGAATTTTTCCATAGTTCTCTTTATAGAAGACTGGCAGAGGGAGAAAAACAAGAGCCTTAGGCAAAGGAGCCTGCTTTTCACTGCATGACACCGAGGACTATGCATTTTTTATCAAACCTCATAAAGACACTCACAAGAGAAGATTTCCAGAACTGCTTCAGAGTGGCAAGACAAATAGGTTAAGTGTGTTCGAAGTGAGACAGAATTGTGAGGGGGATTACTGTTATCAATTTTCAAATTTAAGCATCAGCTGTACATCAAGCAGTAGACATTAAATATGAATGTTTTTCTTTCTTCCTTCATTCTTTCTTTTGAGACAGTCTCACTATGTAGTTCAAACTGGCTTAGAACTTGCAGCAATCCTCCTGCCTCAGCCCCCCAAGTTCTGGGATTTATAGGCATGCACTGCCACACCTGCCCAGCCTGTATGTCTTTTCATATGTCAATAAACTTCAATAGTGTGGTTGTTTTTTATAAAAACTCATACAAGGGCTAAATGATGAGACTAGAACTCCAATTCTGAGTTTTCTATAATTAAAATGAACACTGTGGGCTAGAATTTCAGTATCAATAAGGAAAACTGGCCTGATAAAGAAGGAGCAATTGCACCTATTTGGAGAAACGCATCCTCCCTGCCCTACATACCTCCATGCGGTTTGTTTCTCTTATCTAAATCACCTCATCACTACTTAGTACAGGAATTTTAGCTCTCAGCCTCCCTGCACATGTTTTTTTCTGGTACTGTCCTATCCTGGAGCTGATTTAAAATACACACAAGGATTTCCATCATTAATACATACATCACAATTTCTAATTTGTGTGCTGGAGTGTGCTCGTCTCTTCCCCCTATGGCCAGCATCTCTGATAGTAAAAGTAGAAGCTTTCTGCTGCTAGCATCTCAGCTATGTTAGCACTATCTATGGACTTAGAAGTTCCAGGAAATAGTTTAGCCTCAGAAACCCTCATTTAATAGTAGAGAAACCCTCATTTAATAGTAGAGAAACCCTTATTTAATAGTAGAGAAAATTTTAGGCATCCAACTCCCCACTTCCATTCTCAAAATTGGGTTACCTTTGTTGACTAGGAAAGATATTTGCATGGAAGGGGCATTTCTAAAGTGGCTACAGGTAGATTTGAATCTGTTTGGGAAAAAGATAAGAAATTAGCCTCCCTCATCCATCTTACGTTTAAAAAGAAGTTAAAGCCTAATGATAAAGTGAATAATGCTGAACCAAATGCAACCTTTAAAGGATGTAGGAAGGATGAAAATAGCACTAATTCAAATGATTAAAAACAAAAGACTGCAATAGTCAAGTCTTGTCACCATCTCATGAAATATTTTGAAAGACATTATAATTAGAATTAACATACCAAATGAGAAGTATGTGTCATGGTGCTCTTTATAATCCTAAACAAGTCTTCAGATGTACATCACTAATTACTGGCGCTAACCATTTTTCTTAACCTCAATAGTATATATGCGGTTTAGTTGACTCACAAGAAATTTCTAAAATATGACCATTTTTGACTAACAAAAGGAAAATGTTGTATAACTCAACTTAGTAAGGAAGTTGTAAACATTATGTAAACACAGTTTTATGGGGCTGGAGAGAGAGCTCAGAGGTACCACACCTGCCTGGCCATCACAAGGTCCTGAGCTTGACTCCCAGACCCAAAAATAAACAAATAAATAAAGTTTTCTGTTAGCTCAATTTTCATGAGATAAAGCAATGTCAAATAATAATATATCATTTTAAAGTAGTTTGTAAACATATGAACCATATACATACATAAAACATAAAGCCGACAGATGCTGTGCAACAGGAGAGAAGCTTTTAAAAATATGCCTTAATTTGGAAATTCTAATTAGCATATTAAATGTAATTAATAAAATTCTCTGTACTAAGTAACATTCCCTAGTAGATGATTAAGAATACCAAGAATTAACAGCACTACAAAGGCTGATTATGAAATCAAATTTGAAGGCAACACATTAACTATTACCATATATAACACAAATTTCACCAGCTTCAAATAAAGAGATATACCCTGAAACTTGGGTCATTTCATTAATCTTACCTTTTTTTAAAAAAAAGAGCACTATCTTTTTATTTTTGTTGGAATGAAACAGATTTATCTTTTAAAGAGGCAGATGGCAAAGTCAGACTTAGATGATACACAGAAACTACTTCATCATGAGATCGTTCCATTCTAGTTTCACCTCTTTTTCCATACATTCTGGCTTTTTTATGGGAGCATCTGAGCCCTAATACCATACATAGTTAAGTTAGGTAGAAATATTATAGGCAGTGTGTTATCGTTTGTGTCTGGATGTCCCCCAAAAGTCTCATGCAGTCATGAGATGGGCTTCTAGAGTGTTTTTGATCCATGCTCCAATGCTGGGATTATGGATGTGAGAGCTACACCCACCCTGGTGTGGGTAGTTTGCATACAATAAAAGGGAGGGAAAGATCCTGCTCTCTGTGGTTCCTCTCTTTTTGCTCTGGTTGCTGTTGCTGTGTTCTGTCTCCATGAACCATTGACCTCTGCCATGTGCCACTTGGTCTTGGGGCCAGCCAAGTATGGACTAAAACTTTCACAAACTGTGAGCTAATAAACCTTTCCTTCCTTAATTTGGGGCATTGGGCATTTTGTCTCAGCAACAAGAGAGTAGTAACTAAGACGCAGATAGACAGTGCTAGGCTTTTGAAGGAGTCAGTGCACAAGATAACAACACATTAGAACTATGGCTGGAGGCACATTCCTTGAAACTCAGGCCTCAAGATAAGCATGACTATACCTACATGCATCCCTGAGTAATACAATAATGGTCCATATTCTAAATAGGCATGAGTCATCGGTTGCAGAGATCAGGACCTCCTGATTCACCCCTTCCAAACAAGGTCCTTGTTCTTTCCATGGTCACTTGCTATGTGGCTTGCTTCCCCATAGGATCAATATTACCTAATATACTTGTACTTATTTATTTTTTAATCGGGAATTGAATTCAGGACCTTGTGCTTCCCAGGAAGGCACTTGGTGACACTGAGCTATATCTTCGGCCTACACTTGTACTCTTATTGGTTGATCATATCTTTTGTCTCACCTTGTACCTACCTCATGATTTTGTACCTACTGCATGATTTTGCTCTATAAAACTTGCTTTAAGAAGTGGGCTTGTGGGCAAACCATTTTCCAGGTCCCCTCCTTTCTCTCTCAGGAGCTATCTCTCCCTCAATAAAATTTCCTACTCAGCCTCCACTGCTCCTCAGAATTCATTCTTTGATTTTGGAGAACACAAACTCAATGCATTGGACATCTATCAACTTGCGAATTATAATACTGCCCCATATCCATTGGAGTCCTACATCTCTATAGCTCCAGACTTTACCTAATCTAGTGATACTGAAACCTAAAATCAATGCTCCCAAGGAAACAGGAAGAACCGACAATTTGAGGACAAGACCACACTGTTTGCGGAGACTTCCTTCTTGTCATTTCTCAAGTTGATAAAAAAAACAAAACTGGGTCCTCAGTTACATAAATCAAAATTTCTCCAGTTGACAAAACAAAAATTATGCTTTCTTTAAAAATTCTCTATAATGGCTCAACAGCTTCTCTCCATAACTATTCTAAATTAGTGATACCAGACTTCCTCAGGATATATTTCATTTATCATCAGCTTGTTATATCACTCCTTAAAATAAAACTTTTTTTACTTTCAGTATGTAACATTTTTCTTTTTTTATTCAGACAAAATAATTTCCTTTGAATTTTAGTTCCTTTATTATAATTCTGGCTGTTTTACCACAACTTTAGCTCCTCTAGAATAATTTACTGAGCACCCCGACACATGCCCCCACCCCTTCTCTTGTATCTCTTTTTCACGATTGGGGCTAGGCAATTGCTTCAAGCAGAAATACATACTTGGAAGGCCATCCAGAGAGCAAAACTATTTGAAACGAGAGAACCCAAATAACTGGTATCATAAAAACCTTTTTCTCTCTAGGAGGGTCACAGAAAGACTGTTCTCATTTTAGGTCACACCACTGTAAATCAATACTGACTTCTTGAAGACAAAGGCAATAAGAAAAATGTTCAACTTTTAACTGGTTAAAAATTTTGATGGGCTTCACTTTGGCTAGACTACTATGAACAACTGTGCTATGAGAGTCCTGTAAGTGATGCAAATCAATGAAATCTATAGTATACTCTTTGTCATGAGCATTAAACCAACTCATATTCTATCATAGAAGTTCTATTCCTTTAGGAAGGAACGCCAAAAGGCAGACTCACAGTTAGTAAAGTCCCCTTGAAGCTGCAGAATCTGAGGAACTGGCATTGTGAGGACAACAAAATCAAACTGCTCAGGGGAGCCTGTTTCCTTGAAGACTTCCCATTTGCCACTTCTCAGGCTGATCTGAGTCACACAATGTCTGAAGTGGACTTCTGCACCTGGTCCAAAAACAGATTATGTTCAAATAGTTAAGGTTTTCCATATGAATCAAGGAAGAGATCAGTCATAAACTGCACCCATTCATGTGAGCAAAACAATTGCATGAACGGATCAAATTGTCTTCTACAGTCTCCAGGGCTCTCTTCCTTTACTTTCTTTCTAATTTAGCAGCAATTTCTCTCCCTCCTCCAGCTTCAATTTCTCCCCTGGCACACGGGGACCTCTTGATCAATGCTGCTCTGAATAAAAAACTATTACCACATGAACAATAATAACAGAAATAGTAACTACAGCTATCTTTCACTAAAAATTTACTAAATGGTAAGTACTTGATATGGATTTTATCAATTTATCTCGCAGATTAAAAAACTATGACATTGAAAAATGTCTGGTGATGATTTAGAATCATGTTCAGCTGACTCTAAGGCTCGTCATCTTTGCAGAGCAATTCTACATACATTTTGGTAAAGGTGTTAGCAATGAATCCTTTCTAGTAGGATCAAGAGGAGCAATATTCCCTATTAAAGGAACTAATCTCCAGTTAGAGGACCTGAAAAGAGTCTGTGTAAGAGAAATGTAAGTCCTCACCAATAGATCAATACCTTCATGAAGAAGAATCAAAACTAAGAGAAACACTGAGTACCTCTGCACCTTTTCCTTCTTAGCACTTCTAATAAAGGTATGTTAATGATTTGCCCAATTCATTTAATAATTATCTTCTCTTTTATTCTCTAAATCCCATAAGTCACAAGTTATGACTATTCTGTTTCTATGTATAGTAAACAGGATATATAGCTGTTATTGGCACATACTGCATACTTACTAAATTCATCTTAGAGGAGTAAATTATAAATCATAAACTGAAAGAAAACACAGCTGGGTCATTAAGTCCCTTAGTGCACTAATACCTCAAATTTCCGTTTTGGAAAAACTTTGATGTAAAAGCAAATCTACTTTTATTCAGCCTCATGCATAAAAGAAGAGAAATGATAGTAGAATGAGAAATACAAAAATACATTGAAAGATACTGTTCATTACTACCTGGGACGTTTTATGTCTTTAGTCACTGAAAATCCAGTCCTACCTTTTCCATTAAACTTCCTTTCTGTATCTACCCTCGCTTGATATGATTCTTCCGGTTCACTATGTCCTTCAACCATCACTGCCTTTACTACTCTTTCTAACACTGATTTAAAGTATCTGCATGCTTTAACTGTGTCTTACCTATCCAGTAGTACTCAAGGATCTTCACATCAGGTCCCAGATCTCAGACACCTTTACCTCCTTCCTCTTCTCTGGAATAATGCTATACAGTAGTATGCATTCAAAGTTTTAAAATCAGATGTAAATATTAGAAGGAACATGGTTCTACCTTGGCTAACATATCAATCTCTGCAGCAATAAGCATCATTTTGTTCAAAGATTAAAGCAAGGGCTTAAAAAACGGTGTTCCAACTTGCCCAAGAGTTTTATGGTTGAAGAAGGAACAAATAATTCACCACCTTCAACTCATATTCACCATCTCTTTTACTCCAACCAGAGCAGGTCTGCGTCACTCTGTTTTATTTATTTAGGATGTCTCCTTCCACTTACCTCACTTAGTCCATAGGTTTGTCCCATATCTCAATTAAATCTATTCATTCTGTTTTATTTATTTATAGTTCCATCCACAAAAGTACTCCTTTGCAAACAGCATTATGTTAGTGTTCCCAATGCAACTGTGTGTTTAAAGGGTATTAAAGTCTACTGATCTAGATAATTTTCCATACTTCACCTGAATGTCTTGGAAATGAATCCTAGAGGCCATACAGTGTTCTGTAGGTGTATGTGGTATATGTCAGTTGTTTTGTAAATGTAGACTCCAGACCAGAAGCAACGGCAGCAGCTAGTGCATTGTTGAATCATTCTAAATCATATTGAATCAGAAACTTCAGCCATTAGGCCCGGTAAACCATATCTAATAAGCCTCTCAGAGAGATGGTGTACCATGCGTGCTAATATGTGAGAATCACCGAGGTGGGTAAACAGACTCCAATCTAACACCACAACTGCCCAAAGTACTTACCAAAAGGTAGGGGAAATGGTGTAGCTGCTCTTCTTAACCAAAATATTTTCCTTTCCAGCTGTTAGGATTAAAGTTTTTGGGAAAGAGGCATTTCCTTGTGAAAGTAATTAATAATTTTTATAGAAGACCATGTGCTAGAATTTAAAGGCCCAGGAAGCTTTCTTTTTAAAACACAGAACAGTATAAACTCTCTCAGGACACTCCTGCCCTGACGATCTGACCAAGCACCTCCTCCTTGCATAAAACCCTTCCGTGGCTTCCGAGGGCACTTGAAGTGTACGATCTTTACTGCCGGTGGCCAAGCCCACAGGCCTATTTCTGCCTTATATTCTACTTTATCTCTTACCACTTCTCCTCAGTCACTGCTCTTCAGGCGTTGAAAACTCTTGCAGCCTCTTCTGACTGTAGGAAAGCTCCAATTTGATGCAACAAATGCATGGAATGCTCAGCCCTCAGCTCTTGGCCCAGATCATTCTTGTTTATTTTGCAGGTATTCATGGCATGTCAGCCCCTTAAGGATACTTTCCCCATCTCATCTCGCTCTCATTCCTTGAATACGCACACTGGCTTAGGTCTACTCTACTCCATGCTCTCTCATAAGGCCTCACTAGCTGTTCCTAGTACATAGTCTACATTCTTGAACATGTACCCTTTACATGTACAATTAATATACTGGCGACCCCATGCACCCACTACACTCTATATTAATAGAGGCAAGGACCACATCTCTCATTTGCCACTGTTTCCCCAGCACATGATATTTAATAAGAATTTAAAAGTGCAAATAAATATAAAGATACATAAGTCTAAAGTTTAAACATTTTATTAAAGGCAAATGTATTTCTACTATGTATTATTCAAATTTTAATTCTCAACCTGCCTCCATTTTAAGAAGGAAATACAAAATAATTTTTCTCCTATAATCTCCCACAAATAGGGTTTAGTGAGCAGTTGCTGGAACTGCTAAGATGGCACCTGATGAGATGTGAATAATGTCTAAATAAATGCACTGCTTAAGGTAAACAATCATGCTTCCCCACCGTTTGTGTGTGACCACCTAGCTTCTCCTGAGAGGTCATTACTGTGAATGTGTGCCACAACCCTCTGCCTCAGAGAAATTCTAAGAACCACACATGCTCACTTCCCCTACATCAGTTTCAAAAAGAAAGTAAAAAGTGAGAGACTGATAATAGTAAATATTATCAGACAAGTCACTCTAGTTAAGAGCATCTGCACATAAAACCATTTATTCTAATAAACTGATCCTCTCAACTTTGACAAGTAAGAGGGTACATGTTGACTTTCCACATTGCTAGTCAGTATCCCTTATAAAATGGACAAACTGAAAACAAGTCAGATATTGGTCAATGGCACAGTACCTGCCTGGCAAGTACAAGGTCCTGAGTTCAATTTCCAGGACCAATAAACAGAAACAAAAACAACCCAAATAAATACAATTGTCCTTCCCACTGGTAAGCCAACTAAATAAAAGTTTCACACCCTGTGTCCTGGAGGCGAACCCCATCATCTTATTAATAATGTAAGAACTTCATATAATTTGAGACGTTATTCAAAAGCAAAAGGACTTGGCTTATCACTCTCAAAATGTGTTAGGCAGGAACCACAGGGTGACCAATTACCCAGATTCCATGAGGAAATGAGGAGACATTGCCCTTTGACTGCTCCTTTCCAGGGTCAAGGAGTAACCTATAAAAGAGGGAAACTAGAGGAATAGGGCACTATAGAGTTGTATTTTTGAGCCAAATGTCTGTCAAAATGACATGATAAAATTAATCTTTCATAATGTGGAAAAAAATTTAAAAGGAAAAAGAAAAGCCCAGTGTTGTGGTACACACCTGTTGTTAATTCCAGTACCCTGGGAGGTTGAGGCAGAGAAACATAAATTCGAAACTCACCTGGGCAATTCAGCAACTTAGTGAGATCTTTTCTCAAAAGATGCAGTTTTAGATGTTGAAATGTTTCTTCTAGAACTCTTAGAGTCAAGAACATCTCTTCAGTGACATTAAAACACCCAGTGAGGAGCAGCTTTGTGTACAGCTTCTTGAAGTTGCACATCACTTGCTGGTCCAGGGGCTGTAGAAGAGGTGTTGTGTTTGGAGAAAGGAACGTGGCCTTTATGAAGTGATACTCAGAGGTCACATCAGCCACCAAGGCTGGAGGTACAGGGATTGTCCATCAGAAGAAGGCACCTTTAAGACAGCTGGCTGTCAGAAAGATATTTCTTGATGGTGGGTGCAAATACTTCCTGCAGCCATTCCGTGGTGACCCAGGCTTTCACACTGGCCCTCCATCGGAGAGGCAGCCTGGCCTTGTTCATATTCTGTTACTCGCGTGCACAAGGAATGGGAATGGTGCACCAGTAGTGGGTTAATTTTCAGATCCACACTTCCGCTCACACATAGCAAAAGGGTCAATCTGTCCTTCATTGTGCCCCAGCAGTGCCTTCTCCTCCTACAGAGTGCAGGCTCTGTTTGGCATTCGTCCCTGTTTCATCGCAGTTGAACACTTGTTGAGTGCTGTATTCCGCTGCATCCTTGTCCATACCAGAAGCCTCATCACATCTTATTAAACTATAGATGCCACTTCTCTTGGAGAATTTATCAGACCATCCCCTACTGGCTTTAAATTCATCACTTGCTGCACTTGTAGAGGAATTTTCTTATGGTACACCAGTGTGCAATTTCCTGACATTGTAAGAGATTATAGCTTCACTAATGCTATCACCTGCTGCTGTTTCTCATTCAGCCACACTAAAAATAGTTTTTCCAAATCTTCCAGCACTTTGTGTCCTCTGCTCAGTTGACATCATTACTCCTTCTGCCACATCAGCTCCTGTGATGTAATCCTCGTTCCTCAAAATAGTCAAGATTGTTGACTTTACCATCTTGTACCCAGAGGCCAGCTCAGTCACATGAATGTAACATTCATGTTCTTCTACAATGCCCTTCTTCAATGCAATGGTTATTTTCTTCAAAACCTTCTTGCCATTCTTGCTCTGCACTTTCTTGTTGCCTTCATTATTGCTGTGCACATCCTGGTTTCTTTCATTACTGTTCTGCATGTTCTTGTCGCCTTCATCACCACTCTGAACTTTCTTTGTACCACCATGTTTACTGTGCACTTTCTTTGGAGCCATGCCATACTGAATAATTCTGTACAGGACTGGATGTACTAAACAGCACACAAAAAAGCTTCACAACAAACGTGCATAGGCCTGTCTTCAGCTGAGACCCTGACTAGTGGAAGCCATGACCACATGTCAGACCTGGACAACATGGCCCAGGTCATGCTCATTACTCAGTTTGGAGTTCACTAACAGAAGCAAAATTTGGCTGAATGCTTCTGTTTGGGAACCAAATTGTTCATGAACCAACATATTACTGCATCTACCAGCTATTTATATCAACTATACAGATTAAAAGTCCATTTCACTTCACCTATCATGTACAAGATTTTGTGTGAGCTACTAAAAATTAAAAGGGATCTCTACTCCCAAGAATTTCCAAAGCAAAATAGAAAGATAAAGCACATTGTGTTCTCCCAAATACCTAAGAAAATAAGGAAGTAGATATAACTTATTCAAGGAATGTTTTTCTGCCAGAAGATAAGCCCCAGGAGGCAGGACTTTGGTTCTTGTATCACTAGCACTTAAAACATGTCTAGCATACAGTAAGTATTCAATAAATGTCCACTGAATGAAAAGATATATGTATGTATGCATGCTTGCATTCATTTATGTTTATATAGCACAGTAAATACTTAAGGACTTCAGTAAGCATACATTATCTAACTTGGGTCAAATTAAAGTCATAATGAATATAAGATTTTTAAAATTGATATGCTTGTACTATACAAAGCGGATGGTGATTTCACAAAATGTTCACTGATGTCCTTATCCATGATGGTTAATTGTATGTGTCAGTTTGACTGAGCTACACACTGTCTAGATATTTGGTAAAAACACTAGCCTGTGACAGTGCTTTTTAGAGATGATATTATATTTAAATTTTAGTAAAGCAGATTGCCCTCTCTAATGTGAGTGGGCTCCATCCAATCTGTAGAAAGGCTAAATAGGACAAAAAGAGAGAATTCTTGCCAGGTGTGGTGGTGCATGCCTGTAATCCTAGTACTCAGGAGGATGAGGCAGAACGATCACTGCAAGTTCAAGGCCAGCGTGAACTATACATTGAAACATGGGAAAAAAGAAAGAGAGAGAAAGAGAGAAAGACCAAAAGACTGAAAGAAGAAAGGAAAAAGAAAGAGAGAGAGAGAGAGAGAGAGAAAGAAAGAAAGAAAGAAAGAAAGAAAGAAAGAAAGAGAGAGAGAGAAAGAAAGGATGAATTTCCAGGCTGATAGCTTTGAACTGGGTCATAGACATTTTTCCTGCCTTTAGACTAGAACCAAAACATTGGCTCCTGGGTTTAGAGCCTGCCAGTCTTCAGGCTGGAACTACCATATATCATCAGATCTCCTGACTCCAGTTAAGCGTGACAATTCACCCTTCAGATATTGGGACTTGCCAGTCTCTGTAATCATGTAAACCAATGCTTTATGATAAATCAATCAATCTTTCTATGTATACATCTGTATCTATCCATCTAACCATGCTGTCATCCCTCAGAATCTGCAAAGGCTTGGTTCCACAATACTCCCCTCCATACTAAAATCCATGGATGATCAAGCCCCTTATATAAAATATACAATTTTCATATAACCTATACACATCTTCTTGTATACTTTAAATCATCTCTATATTATTTATAATATCTAATACAAACTAAATGCTACATAAATAGTTGTTAAACTGTACCATTTAGGGAAAAATCCCAAGAAAAATGTCTATACATATTCATTATATATGCAACCACCATAGGCCTAACTATGTGGGACACAGATGAGAGATTCAGCAAACAATGCTTAAACCCAGACTGTTGGAGAGAGACTCACAATTTGTAAAATGTGAAAGGCTACAACAGAGTTGTCTACATATAACTTTATTCGCATGGATACAACATAGTATTTAGTATACAGAAAATTCACTTTGTGTTTCTGGAACTTTCTGGAATTTTTTTCAGTATGTTTCATCTGTGATTGTTTGCATCCATGGATACAGAATTTGTTTCTCTAGAGAATTCTAATAAATCATCATAGACTGAATCTTGAATGGGGAAATAGTCTAACTCAGTATGGTATTTATTCTGATACTGTGTATTCAATCTCACTGACCTCATTCCCAGTAATAGGGGTTCTTGGGTTTGTAAATAAGTAACATTTGATGAGGAAGACAAAAAGAGCAATTATTCTAGAAATACCTTATGAAACAAAATAAATTCTCAGCCTATACCTTTCCTCAGTGATCTTGAGATGGATAATTAACTGAATTATAATTTGTCAAGAACCCTTATTCTGTTTTAAAAGACAAATCTATCAGCTAGAAATAGTTTTATTTTGTTGTTTTAAAAGGCACATTTTCCAAATACTCCTAAACCATAAGGAACAAAGGAAAATGTACAAAGATTATGAACAAGACAGTCACAAAAAAAATGCAGAGAATTGTTTAACAAAAGACTCAAACTTGTAACTAAGAAAATAGAAATAATCATCTTTAACCTATAACATTGGCGAAAATTATAAATTTTCCTAACATCTAAATAAAGAGACATTCTCATTCACTTGTGATGAGATTTTTCTTTAAAAGTAATACGTAGCACAATCTAATTAAATTAAAAAATATATATACTACATAACATAGCTATTCTGATATTTGATCACACAGATGTGCTAACAAAAATATGTTAAGACTGACATGGAGCAATGCTTGCATAAGCAAAAATCAAAACAGTATTCCCCATCCAAATAGCTTTACCACCATAAATATTTAGCAAGTTACATAAACAGTTATACACATATACCACATATTACTGGACAGCCATTTAAAAAGAAAAGCATACGGACTCTATGGATACTAAAAAAAATAGACCCAGGATATGAAACAAGTATGCAATATTTTCTGTAAAATAATCTCTTCTTATATATTTTAAAGAAATAAATACAAATATATGTTAATAGCAAACAGAGGCAGCCATATAGTTCAACAAACTTATAAACATTTTTCTGGAAACACACTCTTGAAATTTATCAGTGATTACTCTGGAGGCAGAAAAACTAGCTTCTGAGTGGAAAACAGGAGAATATATACCTTTTGAAATGTTTTATATGATATTAATGTTTAGTTACATGTATAACTTTTACTTTTACATGTTATTTTAAAAGAAAGCAAAGAAAATTCAGTTCTCACCTGACTGTTTCAAGTAGTGCTTAACAACTGAGGAAATTCCTTGAGGGGCCACAAAGTTACATTCTCCTTCTTTCATCACCATCCCTTCAATAGGAGAGGCCAGAGGCTTCAAAATGCCATGAGATAACAGTTCATTATAAAAACTGAAATCAAATAATATATGTAAGTACAATAATATGGACACATAATATACATGCGTAAATACAGTAATAAATGTTTATATAAGTGCATACTATGATTAGCACTGTAACATTCTATTATCTTCTAAGAACTCTTAGAGATAATTCCAAATCATAACTAGAAAACTTCATATGGTTAATGTATATTTTGTGTGAAGTACAACAGGTGAATAATAGAAGTGTTTTGAGAATCAATCGATCATCTGTTGACATTAGCCGCAGGCCTATTTCTCCATATGACTCAAAATTTAAGTCAAAGAAAATGGAAACATTATTTGGCACACTGATTTTAAACTTGGTTAAGAAGACCGACTTCCATTGCAGTTATTTGTTCTCTTCTCAACACTATCGGTAATTAAAATTTATTGAGCCTTCTATTTGTTTCACACACATTCTCATCTAATCTTCCTGACAATCCGGAGGGGTAGGTATCAGAGTTTTCTGCTTTACTCAGGTTAACCTATTGCTGCTAATACTGTCAACCATGATAATATCATAATTTCAATAAAAGACACAAAGTTTTAAACTGTGTTTTACATTGTGCAATTTCCCAGACTGATTCTGTCCCTGGAAATAACTTACGTGTGGTGTCTTTTGGCATAATGAGGAGTACAGGTCACATACTGAGCGCCCAAATCAGCTGTGCAGTGCGGGTTATGAGGACTGATGGCTGTAGTCATTCTTCCCCCTTAAATTAATTCACAGGTAATTATCAGGGCATTAGAATGAGCCTTTTGGAATTAATACAATTCATGCCTCTCTCTTACGGCAGTGTTTTTCAAAATTACATTAAGAAACGGGCTTAAATTGAAGCCTCTGTCAGCTAATATGGTTAGGAAGTAGTTAACGGAGACTACTCAATCACTGTGAAGAAAAAAAGGACCCGAATGAAGAAGGGAGGAGGAACAGGCTCAGGAGCAGAGAGCAGTGTAACTGGTGCTTCTATTTATTTCAGTAAAAGGCACTAATTACTGGGTAAGTAAAATGATGCACGAAGCGCCAGAGTGCATGAATCAACAAAGGAGCTTTCACGTAGTGGAGATTCACGAGAATGACAGAGTTCTGTAAGCTGGATCTTCGAAAAGTCTTCTTCTAAGTGCACTTGGACTCTCAGACGTGTTGCAAACCGCAATACATAGATAGTCCAAACCAAAAATCCATTTATTAGGAACAAGGGTGGGCTCTCGCTTCTCAAACGCCCGCAAATGCCGCCAGCCCAGGATTCTCTCCTGGAGGGAGAGCTCCGGCTCACAGCGCCCCTCCGCGGCCAGTCTCGGCCCGCCAGGTCTCCACCAGGTGCGGCGGCGGTCTCCGGTCACGTGACGACGAAGCGCGCACTGCGCCTGAGCAGGCTCGGCCGCGCCGGTGAGGCAGGAGTCAGCCTCCCGCAGACTTGGGGTGCAGGCCCTAAGCGTCCTAGAAAGTCAGGCCTCGCGTACTACGTAGGTTTTGGCTGCTGGACAACCTACCCGAGTCGCCAGCCTTGTCCCACACGGCGAGGTATAGCGGACCGGACACCTCCTTTCTCAGCAGCGCAGCGCACAGGCTTCCTGTCAGCCCGGCGCCCACGATCAGGCCCCGTTTCATGGCGGGAGGGTGCCTCGACTGCGCCGCGCTTTCGCGGGGGAGTCGCTGGCCAGGACCTGGGGCCTGCGGCCTGGAGCACGCGACTAAGTTGCTCGGCGCCCCACGCGCCGCGCGCGGTCAAGAGCCGTGCCCTGCGCGGTCCCGCGGCCGGCCACCAGGGGCGGGACAGGCGACCTGCGGAGCGGCCGGCAGGGGGCGGAGAGTGGCCGCTGGCGCCGCGGGGGAACTGGAGCTTCCGCCCGTTGGAGTCCATTCCACCGGGCTGCCCCCGCCCGGGAAGGCCGGGAGTCCTGTGGAGCACAGCGACAGGACCGGCCTCCCGCAGGGCTGGCCGAGCAACCGCGTGAGCTGACCGCTATGGGGACTGTGTGGCATCCGTGACTGCGCCCGCCCCCAGTGCTGGAGACCGAACCCAGGGTCTTTGCCCTGAACCACATCCCCAGCATTTTGAATCTTACTTTGAGACACCATCTCACTAAGTCGCCCAGGCTGGACCTTCATGCCTCACATCCCCAGAGTGCTGGGATTACAGCTGTGTGCCGCCTCTCAGGTTTGTAGATGTGAAAGAAGACAGGGCAGGAAATGTGCCAGCCATGCCCAGGCAAGCTTGCCTCCAAGGCCTGAGTAACCACTGTTAGGGTAACAGAAAAAGGCACTGCAAGCAGGGAGACTGTATAAGTTATGTAAGCTTCCCGACATCAGTCTCCCCATCAGCACCCCTTCCAGAACTGTGAAGATTAAAGATTATTGATGTACCAGGAAACTGTAGATGACTCATCTCTTCAATAAATAATAAGTTCTGTGTCAAAACATATTCCATGTGGTCTAAAGGATGTAACGGCGAATAAGAGGATTCATGCCTTTACCACCATACTCTTACCCAACACTGCCGTAGAAGTTCTCATTGAAACAAAAAGCAATGAAAAGTGAATTATTGAAAAAAAGGATTCAGTTAAAGTACTTTGCAAATAAATTATTACCTGAAAAACACTAAAAAAAACTAATAAAATTGACAATGGAAGCCCATTAAAACGTTTTTAAAAATGTTTTACTTTATACACCCATGAAGAAACTTATCATGTGTCAAATTGCTAATGGATCAATATTATATATATCTAATAATCTGGAAGAAAATATAAATGAACATGTATTTTAAGTCACTTCAACTGCACATGTATTAATAAAATTTTTAAAATCACTTCAAGCCTAAAAAGATGAAACTGAACAGAAAAACACTGGATATAAAGTGATTTTCACCTCCTACTGATTGAGTGAGAATTAGGTACTCAATCTAACATGACACAGAGGAAGAGAGAGATATAAACAGCACAAGATAAAAGTTTAATGCAGGCACAAGAGAGTCAGCACAACAGCTGTGCTGGCTCTCTGAAGACGAAGGACAGAGTTGGAGCTTATATGCACTCTGAGGGGAGGGAAGCACAGGGTAGCTGAAGTGTGCTGCTCAACATAACATGCTGAAGGGGGATTGGATCACTGTTGGCCCCTGCAGGCTTTGGCAAAGGCAGCTAGGAAGAAGAAACTATAGGGGTCTCTGGGAAGAAGGAGCTAGACACCATTATAACTCAACAATGGACCTTTGCCATGAGGACTGAGCAGGTCTGGGGCAGGAAACCTATCACCTACATTGCAAAGTACACAGGCAAGATACAAATAATGAAGAAATTTTTATAACTTATAACCATGAAAGTTTACCCTTAGTACATAAAATCTTAAAGACATAACTAAATGACTAAGCCACAAAGAAAATGTGCACAGATCAAAGAGAAGTCTTGGGGAAAAAATGTCCCATGAACATGTTTACCTTTTCTTCATTCAAATGCATTTGGCAAAGATACAGCAAAATATGCACTGATATGTTACTAATTAAAGTATAATGCGTAAATTTTGTGGAGTACAGTTTGATAATGCACAAACATACTTTATTGTGCTTTAGAGGTATTGCTTTTTTTTTTACAATTCAACATGTGTTATAAATGTTTTTATAATTATATGTATAACCATTTTTTTAGTTATGAAGAAAATCTACTAGACAAAATAGGTTAATAAACCACTGACTTCAAGTTAGTCAAGTGTAGTTTAAGGTATTTCTCTGAAACTAAAAGCTTATATAATGCAATTCACAAAGAATGCCTTAAATCTCAAAATTGTCTAGCTAAAAAAGATATTTGAGGTCATCTATTTGAGCTCTGTCACCACCACTTTACAGGTATTCACAGGCATCATGTTTAAGGGAGTTTGCTCAAAGTTCCCTTCTCTTTTTCCATGTTTTCTTGCCTTCTCTTTTCTGTTAATAGATCATGATGGACAATCAGGCTTGAAACTGCATAATCATCTTCTATATCTTCTATTTTGTCATCCGTGAGAACTAAGACCTCAAGTCTTTTTGACCGTTTCTTTATTGTTTCTTAAATTCAATCCCATCAAGTTCTACAACAGAAAAAGGAAAATCCCAAATTCCATCTATGCCAGCAATGTATTAAAGTGTCTGGAAGCTTTTTCTTTATTGTACTCTTGCCAATTGTTCACATTTAACATTTTGAAAGTAACTGCTAACAAATTAATTGATTACTTGATCTCCAACAACCATTAGTTCTTACCTGAATAATTACATTAGCTTTCTAATTGGTTTCCTTACTTCCAATCTCTATTCTGCATTGAGTCTAGATGAGTCACTGTTGTCATTAAAAATGTTCACAGCTATCAATTTCATACAGAATTAAGTTCCACCCCATTAACTTGCCATAAAAAGTATTCAGTGGCATTTTTCCAACCTATATTCACATCTTGGTAGTCTATATATCCTGTGAGGATGCTAAACTCAGTTATTTTCTGTTCCCTGAGCATGTCCTCATTTCTCATTTATCTGTGGCAGCGGAATATTTTTGGCTTGTGTTTGAAATTTGCATTAATCTGTCTCTCTTTCTTTCTCTTTAAAATCATCAGTATGGTCTTTTAAAGCCATGTGGCTGCACAGCTTTTAAATTAATTATTTAGAATTTGGGATTTTTATGGGTGTACAATAGAGGTAGCTGTGGTGGCTTGAAGTCCAGAATAGGTTACATTTTAGTACAGAGCTACAACTGTAGGCTATTTGGTCCATGGTTGGTTACTGACACTAGTTTGTCTTTCAGGAGAGGTGGAACTAATGAAGTAATCTAAGAAAATTAAAATTGCAAACAAATTGGGAGAATCCTTTGCTCTAATATTTACTTTTCCTAGATACTTTGAACGTTTTTCTTAACTTTTATTTTTTACAAGGATGTCACATTCTAGTTGCTTAAAAGATGTCCTTTCTAATACTTCACCTAAAGTAACCTCCTGGTGACTGTCTATTCAGTTAACCTGTGTTAATTTTTAGAGACTACCTTGGGTTTTTTATTTATTTATTTATTTATTTATTTATTTATTTTCTTTTTATTACTAGAATTTAAGTACCGACAGGGTAGAAACACTGTCCTATTCAGTACAGTATCCCTGGTAACTAGAATCAAAGTTAGAATTCTCAGTGACTATGAAGGTTTACTGCCTAGAAGGTGCACGAGAATTTGAGGATAATGTATCAGCTAGGAGGTAATTTAGTGGGTGATTTCAGTAATAAATGTCCTTTCCCAGGGGATGGTTTTAAAAACTATAACATGATTGTAATAATATAAAATATGCCAATCAGGAAAAAATACCTAGTAATGGCTACACAGCTCTATGTGTCTTCACTTAACTGTATTATTAATAACTTGAGTAACCATTGATGGCATATAAAACAGTAAGCGGCAGAAAACCAAGATGAATAGTCCAATACTAAAAGACAGCTAAAAAGATTTCGGTCGGCTCTTTTGGGAACAAATTCAACCATAGGAAAATTAGATGAGCATGTTAAATCATAACCTCATATTTAGAACATAAGTTTATAAAGCCAGTGAGAGAGTGCTTAGGATTTTAGTTAACTCTGGACTCGTTATGAGTTGAGAGTATAACAGACTGCAGAGATAAATACGAACCTAAGCTATCATGAATGAATTATAATGCTCCAAACAAGAAAGGTCTCACCCAGCAATGAGCCTCAATTTCCAAAACAATCATGCAGAAACTGAAGGCATTTCAAAGAGAAGTGAAAATGATGATAAGCCAAATTAAAATTGTTTGGATTGGATAAAGATGACAGAGACTTCTGGCCTAGGGAAGATTCAGGGAACATAAAAAATAGAGAAAAAGAATTGCACACACATTTTCATTATACAAAAGTCAATTGAAAACTACAAGAAAGTAGAAACTCTCTACTCACATTTAAGGAGTAATTTTAAGTAGATATATCTGAAAATGAAACGAGTATCATCAGAAAGAAGCTTATCCAATTGAAAAAGCTTAATACAAAACTGGATATGCATGTAATGAAAAATACCCTCTTTTTAGTTCGCTTATAACTCTTTAACAAACTTGGCTAAAAGAAATACAGTCGATGACTACTTTGAGGACATATACATTGGACACCTAAAGTTGACAAGAACAGAGAGGTATGTAATAACATTTTCATTGTTGTATCTTATTCCTGTAGTCAAACTAATCGTGTTAATGACAGAAGCTAAAGATAAATCATCATTCTCAAGTAACCTTTTAGAAAATTACATGGTAGTTATAGATAAGTGTTAATAGCATGCATATTTCATACCTTCATGACATGTTTAATTGAGTACTTTTGTTAACTGAGTAATAATCTTAAAAATCATTGTTTACAATTTTGGCTACCCGAATTTTAGTGGTGTGGTACAAAACTACCTTTTCAGTTTCTCTTTAATCTTTGATTGCATTATGGAAGTTTTCCTTTAAACAAAATGAAGTGTAAGTGACTGGCTCATGCCAGTAGTATTTTAGAAGGTGCCTATCATGAATAAAAATGTTACAGTGACTTAAAGATTAATTACCTGTTGCATTATGTATAAGGTTCAAGTTCAAAATAATATTTTAATTTAGCAGCAGTGATTCCTTCAGACATTTGTGACATTTGTGAATTTACTTAGTAGCAATACATTAAACCCAAATTATCATTTCAATATATAGCATTAGAAAAAGTATTAATGAGGTATTTTACATTCTTTTTTTGTAAGCTTTCAAACTGTAGTGCATATTTTACACTTATTAAACTTCTCAATTCGGTAACTAAATTTATGTCATACACACTTTAGCTGATTTTAGATTTTATAAACTTTATACTTATAAGAATAATTTAAAATACTTAAGGGATTTTAAACATATATAAAGTTTTTCAGTAATTCAGTTCACATACACCATATCAAGAGAGCCAAGACTAACATCCTTTTCTTGTTCTTAATTTTAGAGTGAAATCTTTCAGTTTTTGACCATTTAGTATGATGTTGGCTGTTGATTTTTCATAGATGGCTTTTATCAGACTGAAGTAAAGACCATCTATTCCAAATTTCTGTAGGGTTTTTATCATGAATGGGTGTTGAATTTTGTCAAATGCTTTTTCTGCATCTACTGAGATGATCATATGGCTTTTGTCTTTGGCTCTCTTTATGCAGTGTATTGCATTTATTGATTTACATATGTTGGATCTCTAGATCCCTGGAATGAATCCTACTTGGTCATGGTGTATAATCTGTTTGATGATTTGCTGTGTTCTATTTTTCAGTATCTTATTGAGGATTTTTGCATCTTAAGTTCATTAGAGAGATTGGCTTATAGTTCTCTTGTTTGGATCCTTTTCTGGTTTGGTAATAATTGCTTTGAAGAATGAATTTGGGAGTATTGCTTCCTTTTCAATTTCATTAAAGAGTTTGAGTAGTGTCATTAAATCTTCTGTAAATTTCTTATGCAATTCAGCAGTGAATCCATCAGGACCTGGGTTTTGTTGCTGGTTTTCAATTACATCTTCAATTTAGTGACTGACGCTGGATTATTTACAGTTTTTATATCTTCTTCATTCAGCTTTGGTGATTTGTATGTATCTAAGAATCTGTCCACTTCTTGTTTTTCCTCTTGTTAAATAAAGGTTCTTGAAGTAGGTTTCAGTGGTCTTCTGGTTGAGCTCACTCTGTTTACCTGATGTGAGAGCTCATCACCCTAAATTTCCCTTATAGGATTGCTTTCATTTTATCGCATAAGTTCTGATATGCTGTACCAGTATTATCTTTTAATTGTAGAAACTGTCCATTTCTCTAATTTTATCTGTGAATTTTATTCTTGTTCAGGAAGATATTATTTAATTTTCATGTGTTTATGTAGTTTTAGCCATTGATTTCCAGTTTCACTGCACTATGGTCTCATAATGTGCATGGGATAATTTCAGTTCCTTTGCATTTACTTCAGCATGTTCTGTGACTTAGTATGCCATCTATTTTAGGGAATGTGCCATGAGCAGCTGAGAAGAATGTTTAGTTTGATGTTAGCAGAACACTCAGTAGACATTTACTAAGTCCATTTATTCACAGATTATTTTTAGTTCTGACATTTCTTTGTTGATTTTTTGTCTAGTTCATCTGTCCATTTGTTACAGTGGTATATTGAGATACCTAATTACAATTTTGTTAGTGTTTATTTGATTTTTCATCAGTTAATATTTATTTTATATAGTTATATGTGCCCATATTTTATATATATATAATATGTATATATATTACATATGTATGTATGTGTGTGTGTGTGTGTGTATATAGATAGATAGATAGATAGATAGATAGATATAATTGTTATCTCTTCCTCTTAGAGTTTTCCCTTAACAAATATTTAGTGACCTTTTTTGTCACTTTTGATCAGTCTGGCATTTTCTTGGGTTTCTGTTCTATTAAGTATTGCTTTCCATCCTTTTACTTCCAGTCTATGAACTTCTTTTTTGAGTTGGTGTGTTTTTTGTATGCAGTGTGTTGTTGGTTCTTGTTTCTTGATCCATTCTGCCAGTCTATTTATTTTGATTGATGAATTGAGACCATTTAAATTGATGGCTATAACTGATGTGTATTGGCTTATCCTTGTCATTTTATTTTCCTTTTTTAAGTTCCCTGTCTTTACCCTGGTCTTGCCTAGTGGATTAATTGCTGTTGCTATAATTAATTGTTTAATTGCTGGTCTTGCCTGGTGCATTCTTTCTTTTGTTTTTTTAGGGGGGATTATAGTCTTCCTTACCTCTTTCTAAAACATCCTTCAGAATCTTTTGGATAGCTGGTTTGTTGGTCAGGAATTTCTTAAGTTGTTCTTTGTCATGCAAGTGTCTTATTTCTCCATTGATTTTGAAAGATAGTTTTGCTGCGAACATTGATCTGGGTTGAAGGCTGATTTCTTTCAGGACTTGAAATATTTCCTTCCAAGTTCTACCTTACTTAAGGTTTTGTGTTGAGAAGTCTGGTGTGATTCTGATGGACTTTCCTTTATATGTTATTTGTTTCTTTTCTCTAATAGCTTTTAATCTTGTATTTTTGTGCTGAATTTTTGGAATCTTGATTATTACAAGCCCTGGTGTAGGTTTATTTTGGTTATGACTAATTGGTGTCCTATATGCCTCACTTAACTGTATGTCAAATTCTTTTTTCCATGCTTGGAAATTTATCTGCCATTACTTCTTTGAACATGTTTTCTGTATTGTTTGCACTGTCTCCTGCTCTCTCATTGACTCTGATTAATCTTGTGTTCTTTCTTGCATCATCTTGCAGCTGTTGAATTGATTTTTCATAGTCCTTTGCTATTTTGAGGAAATCTTTCTTTTTGTGCTCATTGTCTGCAATCCTGTCTTCTAGATCTGATATTCTATCCTCACCTTGTTTCATTCAGTTTTGTATGCTTTCAATGGCATTTTTAATCCCCTAGATATTGGTCTCAATCTGTTTTATGGATTCTATTTCTTTCATATGTTTGGCATTTATGGTTTGCATCACTTTCCTGAGTGCCTCTATTTTTTAATCAATTTTCACTCTAGACTTATTGAGAAAGTCCATCATTTTGATCATCATGGAATCATACTCATTTTTTACCTGAGAGATTATCTCCAATCTGATTTTCTCTATAGTCTAATTGATTTGGGTTTTTTTCTTTTGCTGCTACCATTTCAGAAAATTCAGGTGGGTGGCTTTTGATTTCCTCTATCTCCTTTTCATCTAGATGTGTCCTAGGTGGGCTGGTGGGCTGGGGTTGCTTCTGCATCTTGTCACTTTTTTTGTTTTGTTTTCTGTGTTTATGCTTATAAGTTGCTTATGATAGATAGTTTTATCACTAATATGAAGGCTTCCCTAGGAAATGTCTATTCCTCAGAAATGTCTTCTAAGTCCCAAGATCCTATATTTCCAATTTATTAGAGATGAGAATTTGCTATCTATTTCCTCAGAACCCAGTCATTTGGTACTGCATTATGGTGATGATTATGATTCCAGACAATCACAGCATTGTCTTAAAAGGGAGAATTATGACAGGTATGAGACCCTAGCTAAAGTAGTACAATTAGCAATAACAATAACATCAAACACAGCCTTGCAATTGACAAATTGTGCTATTAGTTTGGTTCTTTTAACATTAGGAGCAAGAGCTAGAGTTATTTAACAGAGCCAGCATAAGCCAGGAACATTTTGCTGTGAGTTTCCATTAGTGGAGTGATTATATCCTGTTTTGTTTTTTGGTTGGGGATTAAGATGGGTAAGGGAAAAATAAAGAGAGAAATGAAGAGAAATATAGTAGAAGCAAGCTGAAGGACGAAAGATGATCACCCAAGCTTTGAGTAACTGGAGAAGAAGACAGGCAGGACACAAAGAATGATGGAGAAAGCAAAAATTATTGAAGTGGACCAGAAAAACTAGAGATAATGTTCAATCAGTCACATGAAAATATCAAGAAAGACTATTAAGAAAAGAGAGAAAAAAACTGAGTAAAACAAAACAAACAATAAAATTAAAAAACCTAAACAACCAAAAGACAAACAATAAAATTCATCTGGTGCCCTCAGTTGTGTGGTAGTGTCCAAGTCAGAGCCCAAATCTTAGCTGGGTAACCCCACCACGTCTGCAGTAGGATTAGTGCTGTGTGCCCCGCTGATTTTAGCTTCTGGATCTGGGAGGTGGGGCTTTTCTTCAGCCAGCAACTTTCTGTATGTGCCTTGTCAGCTGTCCCACATCTTACCGTGATTATGTCTGCTTTGTTCTTCCAGGTGCTGAGGCGCCCTCAGACAGAGACAACCTGAGACTGCTCTCAGTCCCATTACAGGAGACCCCTCCTGGGGCCTTGCACAGCCTTCTCTGTTCCACTCCTCTGTGTGTCTCTCTTCTCACATCACCGAAGCCGGTGGTGGCAAGGAGTATGTCCAACCACTTCACTGCCCCTGCTCTCTCCTGTCTCACACTGTCGGAAGCAGGGTGGGGGAGTGTCGACTTCCCACTCATTGCCATGCCGAGGCTTAAGGCTGCTTAAGTCAAGTCTGCTGGGAGCAGGGCAGGAGTGGTGGTGCTGTTCTGCTCACTGCCTTCTCCACCACTGATTTGGTCCCTAACCTTGTTGTCACTAGAGGTTTCAGTTAGCCACTACGACACATGACCAGTCATATACTGTATTAATGGATAGTCCAGTTCATGCCTGTCTTCCCAAATTATCAAAATAACATTTCATTTTCAAAACAGTCTTGTGTGGGATGGTAATCTATACATTCATGACAGACATAATCCAAATTATTTTAAAACCTCAGCTTGGAAGCAAACAGTGTGCAGTAAACTACAAAAATTACTTAGGACAAAGAAGGAAATGCCCCTTCCCAGGCTATTTCCATGTACTTACCTGAAACAGCTTATGAGTTCAGGGTGGAGTAGCCTTGCTGCCTTACTAGCAACTTTCTTTCCTTATACATTCTAGATATGAGTCCTTTGTCCAAAGAGTAGCTTTCAAAAACATTTCTCCATTATATAGGTTATCTCTTCACTGTTTCCTTTGCTATGTAGAAGCTTTCTATTAAGGTAATCTCACTTATTTCTCCTGGTATTATTTCTTATGCAATTGGGGTTCTGTTCAGAGTCCTTTTCTACAACTACATCTTCAGTGGTGTTACTTACTTTGTCTTTTAGAGATCTGGGGATATAGCTCAGTGGAATAAGCATCTGCCTGACAAGTGCAAGTTCTTGAGTTCGGTCCCCAGCAGCACCAAAAAAAGAAATGCATATATTTTGCCTTTTAGTGGATTTAGTCTTCATGTTTTAGTATCTAGGTCTTTGATCCATTTTTATTTTATTTTAGTATATGGTGAGAGATGTTGGTCCAGATTCTTGCTTCTATACATGAATAATTAGTTTTCTTTCAACCATTTGGTTAAAGGGCTGTCTTTTCTCCAGGGTAGGTTTTTGGCCCCTTTGTCAAAAATCAAATAGCTGAAGGTGACTGGGGTCATTTCTGCATCCTCAATTCCATTCCATTGATCAATGTGTCGAATTTTTGTGCTACCTGCCACTTTTCTGTGAACGCAACCAAGTAGAACTATCTCAAATATATTTCTACATGTAACATTTTTTGTTCTGCACTTAAATTAGAACTTCTCTACTTTTTGATAGAAAATCCTAGTGATACTGTATTAAAGTTTGCTTTTTGCTTTCAATGAAAATCATATAGATATTACACTAAATATATACCCTGATCAAAAGAAAAATATTACTCTATAAAACATTTTTAAAAAGCGTTTAAAACTTTCAGATCCACATAGTTGGTAACAAGTGACAGAAATATTTTCCAGAGACGAGCCTAATGCATAAATAAGATATATAAATTATGTGCATGTAAATTAGGTTTTTGGGTTTGTGGTAAGCATTTGGCTGTGATGGGTGTTATACTAATAAAGTATCACTGTTGCATTCATCAAATGTGAGATTTATAATAACCTTGAGAAGCAGGTACTACCTGCATCTTATAGCTAAGGGTACTATGTTTTAGTCACCTGCATTAAGTCATCTAGCTGGTGGATAATGGAGCCTAGGACATAACTTCTACATAACGTCTTCGCAGGTATAGTGTCTGGCTCGTTGAAACAAAGGTCATAAAACCTGAAAATCACACTTTTGGGGGTATCTGGGTTTCTATATGCTTCTTGCTTATTTTCCTAGAAGGAATTTAAATATTCTGGATTCTCAGAATTAGGGTGATTCAAAACTCATATTTTTATTTAAAAAAATGAACTTCAGATGCTGAGAGGCTGAATAAAAGTTAATTAGATTTCCAAATTTCACTCCTTCATCTCTTGTTAATAAAAAACAACTGAGCAAAAAAATCAAGCAGACATATGTTTTTAAAAATGTTTAAAAATATTAGTCTGGCAAAAATATTGTCACATTGTTAATTCAGACATCAATTAACTTGTTAGCAATATATGATAAAGCTGTCAGAATTAGACTGAGTAATAATGTGATGGAGACTTCTAGGAGGAAATATGTACTACAAAATAGGGTATTTGGAAAAGCATGGGCTTTAGAATTAAGTAGCCCCAAATCTGAATCCTAACTGCAATTATACACTGTACATTTTTAGTCGTTACTTAATTATTTGGAGCCTGAATTTTCTCATCTGAAAATAGTAATAATCTTATGATTATTTGTGGCAGTTTATAAATGGTATTATCTGATGTGATTTCAAATATATTTTATATTATACTGTAGTCTTAATCTCTTCCCTTTTACGTAGATCCTAAATGTGGTGCCTTTTTCCGGTGATATATTTCATCCTAATTCTTGGAAGTATTCATGCTGTCTTTGGACAGCAAAACCCTGAAGCAAATATGAATATTGTAAGTTGTTAGGAAATACATCTTAATTGCTGAGATAACAATGCTACAGTTTAGATTTTAGAGTTTTTATGTTAATACATTTATAGTCAAATGTATATCTCTGCATTTGTATATTTTGACATTGGTCAACGAATGTTTCTCATCTACTAGTCCACAGTTTCATTTCCTGTTTAGCATATTTTCTGTAATGAAAATGTATATATAATTTATATATCAGTGCCTTCATGGAGGACATACATGTTTTTTCTATATACTTGGAAATAGACAAATTTCAAATTAAATATAGGAATACACATGAAAATATTTATTGATACACACATATTTTTAAATTGTATATGGGTGAGTATATAAACATATGAGTGACAAGTACATAGGAAAGAAAAATATTAGTGGACTGGTTCTTGAGTTATGTCTTTGAAGGTAGGGATTTAAATTTTTTAAATTTATCTTTGAATCACTAATGTTTCAGGCTCCTCATATTTAATAAATGTTCCATAAATATTTATTACCTATGAATCAGTCCATTAATGAGAATAAAAATACAGAGGCCTCAGGTTGAGAGAGAATACAAAGAATTACATAATAGGTTATAAATGAAAAACCATTAAGCATACCCAGTTAATAATTTTAAGCTAAAAAGATTTGGTTTTTTCTTTATCCAGAGCCAAATAATTTTCTACTGGGGCTACCCGGATGAAGAGTACAATATTATAACTGAAGATGGCTATATCCTTTGCCTTTATAGGATTCCTTATGGGAAGACAAACAATAGTAATTCAGGTAATATTCAACTGAAGATAGACTGGTGACTATTTGGGACCCAAAGGTTTTAACTTTTATATTTCTGAGGAAATATAACTGAGGAAAGAGAAGGATGTTAAGTGAACTTCTGCATCTTCCCGCACACTTGAAGCAGCAAATCTTATTTTCCACTGGCTTATTGTTGATACAATGGTTTGAAAGTGCTATATGTTGGATCACAAGTTATCCATCCCAGGTTTTCACTCAATATATTCATCATCATGTTGATTCTATAGAAATGAGGGGTTAGAAATGCTCTGAAACAATAGCAGCATTATTCTATAGGTTTGAAGAAAGGCTGGTGAATATTTCTTTCTGTGTCTATAATTGTGCCCTCCAGTAAGGACAGAGATATTGAACTGGTAGCACCTTTATGACATTGCAGTCCAACGAAAGGTATCAGCAGAGTGGTGTAAAATGTACTAGAATTGTTAGGAGACCTGGGCTGTAATCCTAGATCCAACATACACTAGTAAAATATGTAGTAGATTATTTTTCTTCTCTAATTACCCAAATAGAAGCCAAGAAGCCAAGGTTTCTTCTTCGCTCCTCATATTTTCTCCTTGGAAATACTATTTCTTCTACTACAGAACATTCTCTCAAGATCTTATTTCAAACATTAAAGTACACTTCAGAGAAAACATTTATTTGAAGCAACCTTAATGTAACTTTGGATACTTAAAAAGATAACATCAAATAGGGAGAAATTTTTAAAAGATCTAACATAATAATGGTAAATATCAGGGGCTGGGGGTATAGCTCAGTGGCATAAGCGCTTGCCTGGCAAGCGCAAGGTCCTGAGTTCGATCCCTGGTACTGGGGGGAAAAAATGGTAAATATCCCTCAAGGTATGACTTCATTTTGCAAACACTCTAAGAAAATAATTAAAGATAATATAAAAATACACTAAGAGCCTTAGAGTGTTCTAGAAGCAGAACCTGAAAGTATAATTCAGGGCTATACATGATTTATTGATAGAATACTGTCAAAAGTACATAATGTGTAAATAAGGTGGGGTAAGGGAAGAAGCTAAGGAAGGACGTGATTCTGCTGGAGTCTAGTGATTTCAGAAGAGCCCACAGATCCCATGAGTAGCTCTGTACAGCCAATCGCTCCCTGAAGTTGAGGAACCAATTTTCTGCATTCCATATTGGTTAATTACTGCTAAAGGTTACCCCTGCAAGAAGAATCTTTCAGCAGAGAAAAAAGCAATGATGAATCTTTAGAAAGAAACACAAAGGTCACAATAACCTCTTCCACAATGCCGGATGGGGTAAACCAAGTCCTCATCCTAGACCAGAAACCTATCTATGGGAGATCAAAGTTGTTGCGCTTGTGCTTGCGCTTGTACAGTTAAAAGAGCATGGGAGTATTTAAAAATGCCTGAGTGGAGAGGGTCTCTTCTGTGAACCTAGAAATTCAGAGAAATCTGGGACTGATGATTCTGAAGTTCTTCTTAGAAATACTCATCTTAATATGTGAAGTTTCAGGGACCCACTTTTGACCTTTCATGGCCCTAAATATAAAATAAGTTATACCCAGTACCAAGAACTCTACTTTTCTTCAGGTCCATAATTTTTTTTTTGCAGGTCTGTTATTCTTACAAATAGTACGTTCTGACCAAAAGTTTCAACTCAATTTTTCCTCAAACTATAGGACATGTAGTTAGTTAGGTGCTGTCAGGGAAGCCTTCAGTCTTTTACACTACAGTTTCATGGGTGATTGTTGCCTAAGCCTGTTACTTCTTTTCTTCAAAACGTTGGCACTCAGCAATGACCACCCAGCCCCACAGACCTCATAATTATATATACTCTGTATCTCGCACCTGTCAGAGATACTTTTCTGGATTTAATCTTTGTTGACTGCAGGTGATATTGGAGTGCTAGTTTCTCTCAGTGCTCCACCTATAACCAGTAATATGATCTTTATTGCCATCCAGTGAGTAAGTAGTTCCACTTCATAATTGCATCCTCAAATGTCTGCTTCCTTGACCACACGGTGGTAATTCTTAGGTTAACTCCCTAGAAACAGACTGGGATTCTTACAGAATTCCACAGTGATCCTCAAGACACAGATTTGGCTGCACATAATTGTTCGAGGGAATGCCTGGAAGAGGTGATAGGTGAAACAGAAGAGAGTTAAGAAAGGTTTTAGTTTTGCCTCAAATCTAGCCTCATCCTGGTGCCTTCTCTTCTTACAGAACATGAAGTATATCAGAGTTATCTCTCCATGAGACAAAGGATCAGCCTTTTCCTTCTTTGTGTCTTTTACTCAAAGTATAGATTTATCTCCCTCTTGCTCTAAAGTGGGAAGTCCCTTGTAGCCAAAATTATATTATTTGAAATATGTCATTTTATTAAAACCCTTAGCAGTACAGAAGAAGGTTCTTGGAAGTCAGGTGGCTAAAATAGTGGCCATAATGCATGACATCAATATTAATGTGCATGTGAAGAATGTAATCATAAACTGTTTAATGAAATGTGAAGGTAGGAAAACCAGATAAGAGATTTTCATGCAGCTCTTGCATGATTTAAAAAGAAGTTTTCTGCAATTTTTCCCCAGCAAGGAGGCTTGTTGTGTACTTGCAACATGGTTTGCTTACATCTGCCAGCAGCTGGGTTTCCAATCTTCCCAACAACAGCCTGGGCTTCATCCTGGCAGACGCTGGTTATGATGTGTGGATGGGGAACAGCAGAGGAAACATCTGGTCCAGGAAACATGTGTATCTAGAGACTGATTCCCAAGAATTCTGGGCTTTCAGGTACAAAGTTAAGTAACTTTTCATTTTTAAAATACATTCACCATTTCATTCTTTTTCTGAGGGACATAAAATATAGGTCTTATTCTTTTCTCATTTAGCACTTTCTAGACAGTAAAAATTTATGTACATTTTAGCTTGAAAGTTTGGAATGCTTGTTTGATTATGACCTGATTACTTGTTTTCCATTAGTACATTTCATTTCTTAATTGGTGATCTATTGACCGACTTGTTTTACTTGCTTTATTACTTGGTAACTTATGTATTGGAACTACGCTGCTGTGCTTAAAACCCTCTTTTTAAGACTGCTTGTGATTATATTTCCTTGACTTTGGGTTCCCCACAGAAGTTTCTGTTCAGCAGGAACAGTATACCATATAACTTCTTGATGGTACCCAAAGAGCATTGAAAATTGCCTTTGTTCATTTACCTATTCATTATCTTCAAATGCTAATATAACCCTAGCAGCAAATACAATCTTTATTTCCCTTTTTCTTTTGTAATTTCGATGAGATGGCTAAATATGACCTTCCAGCTTCAATTGATTTCATTGTGAACCAAACTGGACAAGAAGAAATGTTTTATGTAGGGCATTCACAGGGCACTACTATTGGTAGGCTAAACAATAGTACTGCTGTCTTCACATTAATAACTTGAAACAAACAATAGCATATAATGTTTAAAATCCTCTGTATCCTAAAGGCAAGAAGTTTTTAAATATATTAAAAATAAATAGTTAAACATTTTCCATTTATTGATTCTCACCTGAAGGGTAGAATTCATCTATGGGAAAATTTTACTTATCTCATTTTCATCATTGCTGGTTATTAAACTATTGTGTTAAAAGTGTGCCTTCTTACTAAATTGTTATCCTTTATAATTCTCTCTACAACCCTAATTAGCAGTATTATGTTGTGATCAGTATAATGTCATTGGGTGGCCAAAACTGTTTGATAAGTGAATTAAAAAATGGATAAATCAGTTGTTCAAAGGCTATTTTTTAATTTACTCTTATTCTCTATGAGGTCATCCTACATGCTAGTAACTGCTTAAGAATAACTTACTAATTTATACAAAATACAAATAATTTATATTTTCTTTTAGCTTTCATAGCATTTTCTACAATACCGAAGATAGCTAAAAGAATTAAAGTATTTTTTGCCTTAGCACCAGTTTTTTCTGTTGCACACACAAAAAGCCCTTTAATTAAAATGATATACATGCTGAAGTCAATAATCAAGGTATGTCCTACCTTTTGTGTAGTTGATAACCTAATGTAATAATGATATTGTGCTTTTAATTTATGTTTGTACCACCACATGTTTGAATTGGGAATTTAGTTTCATTTTCACTGGACTCTTGCCTTTGTTTCTACAAAGGAAAAAAATATTACTTGTTATATCTTTAGATAACTCATTGTGAGAGAAAAGCCAGTGGTAAAAAACATCTCTATACCTGATTCCAAGTTTTTTCCTTAATGTGTTGTGCTTTTTCAAGTAATATGAGATAATTCAACTCTCTGTATATATAGTGAATTCACCATATAATTTCTTAATTCATTACTGCGGTCTTAGCCAGGCATGGTGGTGCACATTTGTAACCCCAGGACGACGGGAGGCTGGGGAAGGAGGATAACGAGTTAGAGGCTAGCTTGGGCTATGGAGACAGTTCAAGGTCCACCTGGAACATGGCAAGGTCCTCTGTCAAAAAGCAGATAAGCTATTAGGTGAAACAATTACTACATCAAAATTACTGTGGTCATCTAAATGTGAGTAAATTTATTTTACAGGTTTTTTCTGGCAATAAAGACTTCCTACCTAAAACTTCATTTAACAATTTCTTTGGTTCAAACTTCTGTTCATTACATAGTTTTGATAAAATTTGCCTCCACACTTTGTTTATGATGTTTGGATATGACCCAGAGAACGTAAATATGGTGAGAACAAGTTGCACTTCAAATGTATTTTTGCCAATTCTAGAAAGTAGCTTTAAGTGCTTAGGTTGTGCACGGCATCATTTATGATTCAGCTACACATACAAGCAGTGCTACATTTACTAGCAGTTAGATTCTTAGACTGATTTTATGACTACATGAACATTGTGCAACTAATCTGCACAGGCTTGCTGAGATAATTTCGATTCTATATTTGCCTTGCTACCTCTAAAGACTGGAAAGTGATTTCTCTGATGAGTATCTTTAGTAGCTTTTGCTATTGGGCCTTAGTTTCCTGAGCTTTTTATATTTAAATAATCTGGTTTTCTGTCTTTGACAATTCCTCTTTTTAGCCTGGTTCTTAACACTCCTCCCATTCTTTGTTGATCCTTTCATATTTAGACTTAGTGCCTATTAATTTAATGTAGAAGGTCTAGAGGACAATGTTTATATCCCCTCTTCCTCATGCTTCCTGTCTGTTATCATGCACCTACTGTGAAAAGCTTGGAAGAATCTTACCCATTCATTCTATATTTAGTGTTGTATAGCTTGCCAGTGCTATGTTTTTATATTTATGAGAATTTCTTCTAGGACAGAAGTTGATAGTGTTGTGGGTTGTAATACAACTGTATCTCAAGTCAGCTGGGATTGTAGAAAGTTAGAAGTGGAAAAATTTCACACAGAGTATGTGGAAACAATAAAAGCAATAGTATAGTTTACCTTGCATTAGTCCACTTGAGCCTATCACTAACAGTTCATATTTCTTACATTTCTCTTGGTTCTCAATGAGGTTTGTATTTGTGAGTCCCTGATACAGTAAGTAGTGAATCTCCATATTCACTTGCCTGTCTTTCCACAGTGTTGATCTGTCACCTCAGTTTTTGGATGACTCTAAGAATTCCTGATTTTCAGATATTTAGCTTTTTACTTTGTAAGATGGAGTGGTGACTTCCAAACTCCTCTGATGCTGGACCAGAAATAAGAATTACTCTGTGTTCCCCTCAATTTTAAAATATATTTTATTTATTGTAGGACTGTTCATTTTGCTTTTGTTTAGAATTTTTCCATCAGAATTTTAAAGACATTTTTCCTATCTCTGGTTTCCACAGTTTCAAGTTGGCCATAAGTTTCATAGTAATTATGCTGAAGGTAATGTGTCTTAATATACCATTTTTCTTGACATCTTTAATTTCTTTTTTACTTTTTTCAGCTGTTTGACTATTATGTGCCTAGGGATACATAGGATCTTTTTGTTATATTGTTTAGGGTTCACTGAACTTCTTTCATCAAATTTGGAAATGTCTCACCCAATGTTTATTTAATTCTACTTTTTAATTTCAATATCCAGTTACATAAACATTGGATCATCTGACAATGCCCAATATCATCTTTCTTTGCTCTATTTTATTTTTTCTATGCCAGAGTTTGAATATTTTCTAAGTGCTTGTATTTAAGTTTACCAATACTATCATTTGTCCTTTTAAATCTGATTTTAAATTCACTCAATATATTTTAAATTTCAAATATTGTCTTTTGCATTCCTTGATCATTTAACTCCAAAAATAGGGTAGTCCACCCATATCTTTGGTTTTGCCTTCTACTGTTTTAGCTACCTTTGCTCAACTGCAGCTTGCAAATCTTACTACAGCACAATAGGAGTTAAGATATTCTGAGATAAACAGAGAATGAGAGACTGCATGTTAGTTACAGTATTATAATATATATATATATATATGTGTGTGTGTGTATATATATATATATACACACACACACACACACACACACACACACATATCTATGAGAAAGACAAAGGTAAATAGAGAGAATATAGTGCATAGTACATACAATGTTCAGTACCTGTATGTTTTAGACAAAAGTCTCACCTCCTATGACTACCACATACCAAGCAAATTTCGGCATGAGTTTTGGAAGGCACAAACATTGAAATTACAGCAGGTACCTTCCACTCAAGAGTTTTGGCTTATTTAGCTTGTTTCTAAGCTGTTTAGGTTAGGTCTAATTCCCTGCAATTCTCCTTAACTCAAGGGCCTATTTATTTTAGTACTCTGATGACTAACACACAACTGGGCAGCAGCAGGACTGTCCAATCTGCTTTCATTCTGCTCAGCAAGACCACCACGCTCTTGACTGTTTCACTCCACTACTTTGGACAGTACCTTATGAGGAAAGCTGGAATTAATGAAGGGTTTTCTTCTTGTGTTTCCTTCCCTCAATGTTTGGATCCTGTAGTGGTTGTCATTTCAATTTCTGTGGACATGGATAATTGCTTTATACTTCACTTTTGAGAGCATCTAAGATATTTGTTAGGTTTCCTTTCTGCCTATTCTTATTTGATACCTAGTCTCATTAACTTACTTTTCTTTTTTAAGACTGAGTGGGGTTTACTGATTTTAAAAAATTATTTTTACTCAAAAATTGAGTAAGAAGACAAACTTTTGCATTTTCTTCTGGGCAGGAATACTATTGCCTTTTTAAGGCAACTGAAATAAAACAACTGTATATCTAGTCTCAGAGACTAGGTAGGGAATACAAACTTAGTTTGTAGATTGACTAAATGGCTGATATACTTCTGACTAAGACTGAGTAATATAGAACTTGAGACCCACGTTGACCATGGAGAGTGTTTCATTTTTAAACCTCCCAAGTTTGGCAGGTCCTGGGCATTAATTTTTGTTTTACTCAATGAGTTAAAGTCTCAGAATGAAACATCAAAGTCCCTGGGATTAGCAAGTAACCTTAAGGACAAAATGTTTTCATTTCTCTGGTTTTGAGGTTTATTGTTTTCTATCTTGTTAATTTCTTTCTATCTTGTCAGTTCCTTAATGGCCTGTGTGTGTGTGTGTGTGTGTGTGTGTGTGTGTATCTTGATTTTGATTATTTTCATGAAGGGACATTAAATAACTTAAAAATACAATCATGGTTTCTACATTAATGTAAAAAATTTACAATTTAACAAGTACATTTGTATATTTAAGATATAATTTGACTTGTTTTTATAGATATTAAAATTGACTTTTAATTTTCTTTCATTTAATTTGTTAAATATCAAAATTATGCTTACTCTAATTGAATTAAGTATAAAAACACTTTGTTTCCCCCCTCAGAGTCGTATGGATGTATATTTATCACATAACCCATCAGGAACATCTGTTCAAAATATGGTCCACTGGAGTCAGGTATAAGTGTTAAAGTGCATTTCTATGTAACTATAATACTTATGGCTTACTTTATCACTCTCATGTCATAGAATGACAAATTTAGAAGGGTAAAGTGAAATTACTCCCTAAGTGTATAATTCTTTATAGTTTATGAAATGTGTTAATGTCATAATCTGTTAGGTCCACTAAACTTATCAATGAAACAGCAGTATAACGAGCTACATTTTACAAATGAGAAAATGTTAGTTAGAACAATAGACTAGAAAGTTCTATGTTACAGCTTTCATTAACTGTCCAGAGATTCAAAGGTAAGACTAGCTCTCCTGATGCCTCATCTGGAACACTTTATCTAGGCTGCACTTTCTCCTCCGCGTAGTTGTAAGCAGCTTGAGGAACACAAGCAGGTGTTGTATACTTCCGAAGCCAGAAGTTCTTGGTGTACAGTAGACACTCAACTAATATTTGTTCAATGACTGATCTTGATAAAGAGAAAAATGTAGTGTGAATGTAATCTTAGTGCCAAAAGCCAGGGTAATGTAGTAGAAAGAGCACTTTCCTGAGAACAAAAGACCAAATGTTAAAGTATTTCTTTGAGCCTTTTTGACAACAAGATATTGAGCAACTCATTAACCTTTCTGAATTGGTTCCCAGTATTTAAAGCGGAATGATTCTGTGTCCTAACAAAAATATTACGTGAATTAAACAATAATTACAAAAATTCTTTAAAGTTAATGAACCCTAAATAATTTTAAAATACCATTAGTGTACTGGACAAAACTTTCTCAGTGTTTATATGTGTTTACATTTATTTACATTTATAAAATAATAGTTTTGATGTAAATTATTAAAATATTATCATTTAGATTTAGTTCATCCCCCAAATTTGCATTTATTTATACATTATAATAATATGTATTGAGCACTTATCATATGCCCTTATTGTTCTATATTCATGGGATATACCAGTGCATAAAATGCTCCTCAAACTTAAAAGCTGGGAATAGATATATAAGGAATAAATATACATGAAACTAGCTAAGTTGCTATAGTATATTAGAAAGGGAAGCTATGGAAAGGTGATGGGAAAAAGAATAGAAAAAAGGGACTAGACATGCTGGCAAGTGGGTTCTACTTTGAATACAGAAATTGGGCTCTGCTTTAATGATCTTGTCCCTGGTTGTCATTGGCTAGGTCTGCCCTGGCTTCAGTGCTAATGGAAATTAAAACCAAGTGATCAGCATGAATACATAGGTAAAAACTTTTGCTGGAAAGTACAAGAAAATAAAGGGGGAAGCCATAGCCCTAACAAAGATTAAGATGGCCCCCTCACAAAGGGAGATAAAACAAGGAGGGGCTTCAGTCTGAGGAACACAAGAGGCCACAAGCCTGAAGAGGTTTAGACTGACCTGCCAACAAAGACATGGGGACCAGCCTTATGAAGTGCTGTGGTGGACTTGGGTCTGTTTCATCATTGACTCAGGCCTAGTTTCATAGTTGTGGAAAAATTTTTATGGCTTGCAAGACATTTCAGTTACCAGGAGATGACTATTCTTGCTTGGCGAAGGACGCCTGAGTTCCTGTCATGGGCAATTGTTCCTGCTGGGGGATGACCTTATTGTGGGGTGCTCTGTAAGACTAAGCTTTTCCTGGAGTCTGAGATCATTGCTGCTGAGGGCAGTGGCTGCAGGGCTCTGGGCATTGCTCCAGGTGTTTTAGAACTGGGCCTTGTTAAAGATGGAAATTGAGTATTTGCACAACTCCTGAGAATTACTTCAGTAACTCCTATTTTGATGTCCTTAGAAGGGGGATGAGATAGGCTAGGTAAATTGAGGGCAAATAAATTTCATATTCTGACACTCCCTAAGTGATTAACATGCTTACATGCAGAAAAGACTGGTTTTGAGATAATAAAGGAGACAAGAAATGAAGACAGAGATTCCAAACTTTATCTCGCTTTTAATTATTCATTGGGCATCTTCAGAACCAGCCTCTAGGTCTGTGTTACCCCAAACTTCAGTGAGTTGGTGACGTTTGAGGAAGGTTTGAGGAGGATGAAGGAATTATCCTTGTGGACATCTGATGTACCTTAGTCCACTCAGGTTGCTATAATGAAATGTAAGTTGGATAGCTTACAAGCAACACAAATTTATTTCTCACAGTCCTACAGGCTTTAAAGATCAAGGGACTGGCAGCTTCAGTGTGTGGTGAGGAATTGCTTTCTCATTCATAGATGACATTTTTTTTTTATCTGTGTCTCCATAATGGAATGGACAAAAATATTCCTTGGGCCTGTTTTATAAGGGCATTAACTTACTTTCCAAAGGACCACACCTGCTAGTACTATCACTTCAGTGGTTAAGATTTAAACATATGAATTTGGGGAGGACACAAACATTCAGGTCACCGCATATGAGAGAGCATTCCAGACAGAGGAAATAGCCAGTGCAAAACCCCTATTCATGAGCATTTCTTACGCATACCACTGAGAATCACTTTTTGCCTCTCTTAGAGACACTCATGAAGCAAATGTGTCTGAAGTAAGGAGTGAAAAACAGAGTAGTAGGAAAAGGCAATACACACGTAACAGGGAATTGGTTGGGATATGGCATTTTCTCTATGTGAAACTCTCAACTGAAACCTCACAAGCCTTGCTTTTACTGTTCTCATTTCTATCAACTTTCTGGTCTTCTGAGCTCTGACCAGAATCAGCCATAAAGATATGTTTACAGCATTATAAGACTTCTCTAGACCACATGTCCAAATTTTCCCATATTCCTCCAACAAAAAAGTCCCAAAGTTTCTAAACCAGATGGTTAGACATAGTCACGGCAATAACCTCAGTTCTCCAGTACCAATTTTCTGTATTAATCACTTTCCCTCACTGGGAAAAAATTGCCAGACCCACAGTTAAAGGGAAGATAGGTTTAATTTTGGTTCACACTTCCTGGAATTTGGTGTACATGTGGCTGACTGGCTCCAAGCCAGAAATACCACAGTGGAAATGCATGACAGGAGAAAAGTGCTCATGTCACGGCAGGTAAGCAGCAAAGAGAGAAGGGAGGAGCTGAGACAAGAATATGTCTTGTTGGTTATGTTCCCAGCTCGAGCAAGAGTTAATGGCCTATGTGAGGTTTGTAATAACAAGTTTAAAGTGACTTCATGTGCATAGGTTTTGGCTTTTCCTCTGGTTTTATTGTCTCTTTAGGATAGGCTTGTAGTAGACAGAAAATAGTTTTCTGGGTTGTGTTTTTGTAAAACAATAGACTTGGAGAAGTGTTAAGTACATGTCAGAGAATAATCATACTGACTGACTGGGATTTCAGCTGAATACAGAGAAGAGACAGGACACTGACGAGGGAATAAGATATAATGACAAACTGGAAGGATGGATGGACTCAAGATCTTGGCAGAGCTGAAGGATTTTTGAGGTTGATATGTTAGAGAGAATTAGTAGGTAATGATCAGAAAAGAGAATGAATAAAAATTAGACTGTGAAGGGACTGCAGTAACAAAATGATGTGGTCATAGGGTGGAGGACAAGATCGTTAAATACAAAAGCTCAAGAATTCAGAGGTAAGGTTGTTGGAAAGATTAAGTCATTAAAGGCATGAATAGTTTTCAAATAAGCAGGAACTAAACAGGTAAAACATCCTTAAATTTAGTAGATGATAACAATAGCAAACAATACTTAGTGATATAATTTAATGACATGAGATTTGCAGCAAACTCCTTAGGGAAGAGAAAGTAAGCATGATCTGTTAGAAGGAATAAGGAGCCCAGAGAGTTAACTTAAACCCCATCCCTAATTGTGCCAGATATGTGGGGGTAGCACCATTTGAAAGAGCTACAGGGGAAGCTTGTCAGTAAAGCAAGAAAGTGAGTGAAGCCATTCTGAGAAGAGATTTAAGACACAGCATGGATGATGGAGTTTTAGGAGTTGATGAGAATTGGAAAGTCTTAGAAAGAGGAATATGTTGAGCCTTATACAATTTATAAATCCAAAGATCATGGGTAACCTGAGTCTATTGTTGTGATGAGAACATAAACGGGAAAATGGGCATAATCAGGTTGGCTCTAATAGATTTAAAGCAGATAATAATGGTGAGCTTGAGAAAGTTGAGAAATGAGACAAGGTATGGCTTTTTGAACAACCTTTTCAGTCCTGTCATTTGAGGCAAAGATGTGTAGGGATGACCATCTTAGCCCCAATGCAGGATGCTCACTGCTGACTTCCACTGATGAAGGTGAGGATGTCTGAGGAAGCCTAGCGCTACCTCAAGCTCACAGACCCCCTCCGGGTAGTAAGAAGTTTTAGGGATGTGTGCTTGTGTGAAGAAGATAGAAGCCTATGCTGAGTTACACTTTCCCCATCACCTTTTACATTTCTTATAATAACTAAAGGAAGAGAGAAGCAAGGAAGACCGCCTGCGTTAGTACCAGCAGACCCAGTACGAGGGGGCATATGTGCAACGCATTTCTAACTTGCATCAGCTGCTACTGAAATGAACAAATAAATGTGGCCTTACTTGTGTGTTTTCTTTCAGCTTCTGTATTCTACTCACTTGAAAGCTTTTGACTGGGGCAGTCCTCATCTTAACTTGGCTCATTTTAATCAGGTATACAGTTATGTGTACACTAAAACTCATTTCTTCCTAATAGGCTCAGATAATTGTGTTATAGATCCAGGGTTATCTGTAAATCTCTACAATGTGATAACACCCTGAGAAGGACTGGTCAGTGACAATCATATTGATTTGAATTTATATTGCTACATCCAACCAAAGCAGTTTTTCCATGTTTCTACATATTTTAATATTATCTGGGATAAGCCTAGAGAAAGACAGTAAAAGAACTCATTATCTTCCAAGAGGGAAAGTGCTGTGTTTGTACTATGCATACATCTGTAGTTGATTAAACAGGAAATAAAAGATAAAATGTGTTTATTGACTCTAAAACCAGTTGTCCTATCTGAGAAGATAAACACATGTAATAACCAAGAACAGCTTAGAAGTTAATAAGAATGTGGCAAGAACAGTATAAGTGTGACGATAAAATTCTTGAAATATTAAAACCCAAGTCTGTCTGGCTTCAAAGTTTATGGCTTTTCATCATACTTTTCTGTGTCAGCTAAACTCCAGGCCTGATGTTGTTTACTCATATTTAGAAGTTTGAAGTAATATTTGAAGATCAAATTCAATGAGATCAGAGTTGACCTGGAGCTGAAATACTCACTTGGGACAAACTCCATATTTAGTTTAGATTTATATTTGATACATTTCCAAATTAAAACTTACAATGCTTATTCTTTCATCCTCTGCTTTTATAGCTCCATTAAGTTGAATACACTAGATTCTGCTTGTTTTAAAATAGTACTTAAATTCATTATTGTAAAAGTATCAACAGAACATTCTAATGTGTCATTTTCTGTGAAACCTCTTTTTACTCATTTATCTTCAGACAACTTCTCCGTCGTACAGTATAGCAGATATGAATGTGCCAACTGCAACCTGGAATGGTGAGAGGGACCTGTTGGCTGATCCTGAAGATGTTAAAATCTTACTATCCCAAATCCCCAAACTCATTTATCAAAAGACTATTTCTTACTACAACCATATAGACTTTTTGTTTGGATTAGATGTCTATCATCAAGTTTATCATGAAATCATTAACATTATTCAAGACAATCTGTAAAGAACCATGGTACTTTCTGTTTACAGACCTGTGCTATTTCTATTAAAAATCCAACTTCTTTCTGTTACTAAGTTTTCTCACATATTTAAATAAAGTATACAACAAAGGAATTTTTCTCTCCTATTTCCTGTATGCCTTTTGTTCATTAAATTTATGGTAATTATTATTTCAGGAGAAATAGTAGAACATAAGTCAACCCAAAATTTATTGACTTTCTTATTACAGTTTAACTAATACCAGAAGCAATAACCTTAACCATTTCTAATTTCAAGAAATAGCTTCTAAAGAAAGTTTTTATTTTCTTCAAAATAATATGAATTTACACTTTTGGTAAAAATAAACTTTGGAAAAATACTCTCTGATATGAAAGCTCATTTTCCTGTCTGTTAAGTGAAGAGTAAAAATATTTTCCTAGCTATGAAAAGGAACTAGGGAGAAAAGAAGGAAGACAGCCAAATTGACACCGTGCCATTTCTTCCCTCTCCCTTCAGGCCTGGTCTCCAGAGAGAGATCAGAGAAGCTGTCGGGAAGTTACGCCTCACTTCCCCAGTGTTTAGCCTACTGAGAATGATCTGGGGCTTTCCACCTCAGTGGGTGTCAAGAATAGCCCTGGCTGAGGTATTATTCCTGTGTAGATAGGTACGAGGGTGGCCTCACAAAATATTATCCACTGCAGCTCAGTGCATCAAAGATTCCCTACATGCTGGAGAAGTACATATATGGGTGAGAAAGTACTGGAAGGTGGGATGAGGCTGAAGATTTTGGAATATATCAAACTAAAAATTCCTACCTGGCACTGGAAAAAAATCAATAAAATAAAAAGGAAACCTAAATATTGGGAGAAAATACTTGAGAACAATATTGTATGTGATAATAGATTAGTATCCAAATACATAAGAACTCACACAACTCGATAGCTCAAAGATTAATAACATGGCGAAAAGTTGGGCAAACGACATGAATACATATTTTTCAAAAGATACAAAAATGGCCACAGAATACATGAAAAGTATGTCAATCATACTAACCATCAGGGAGATGCAAATTACAGTGACATATCTCAGACCTGTTAGAATACCATAGCGATTATATAGAGATAGTTCATTTGTCCATTTTCAAAATCATGGATAAACCTGAAAATCTTTATGCTCACTAAAGTAGTCACAGAATTTAAGCGATGGGAGAGACTATTGGGGAACAGGAGGATTTTATTAAGTATACCTGACTCAGCCAGATTTCTGTCCAAAGGACTGAGCCCCAAATGAAAGAAAGTCTCTAGGTTTTTTTACATGTGGCCATGTGCTGGCCAGATGATTAGTGCCAAAGCAGATGGGGTTACGGCAGTTATTCACATAGTGACAGTTTTGTAACTTAGCCTTGGAAGAAAAGTAGACTCTTTTGAATCTTATGGAGACAGGATGTCATAAACATGGATGTTGTGAACTCCATGGGGTATTACAACCACTCTTACCAGGAAGAGAGCACAGGTCAGTCTTGAAGAAAAACATATCTGGTAGGAACAGGATGCTACAGGTCTCTGTTTTCAGGAATATAGTTGTTAACCTTGTCTGTAACTTCAGAGGTATACATTTCCAGTGAAGGGAGTTTGGGACAAAATGAAGCTTGATTTCCTCTTGAGTTCTGCTTTATTGCCCCCCTTTGATGCTTTCTACAAGCAAGTTTAATAGAGAGCATTGTCATTAACATTCTTTATTCTGCCACTGGGGCTTGACTTTCTTCTTAGTAGAGGCTGGTACTTGGCAAAAGAGATCAGTTGGGTGGTACTGCACTTGTCTACAAGGATCTCTACAGTGGACTGTGTGTTCTTTACAAACAGGAGCAGAAAGCAAGGGAGAATGGGGCAAATTCCCAGGATGCCCAGAGCCATTCCAATTATAATTGAATCCCCCAAAATGAAATCCAGGCTGCAAAGAGGGTATCTTGTGACCATCCTTTCCAACTTTGGACTGGGACATGAGATAATATTTGGATTCTGCCAGTAATGTCCTCAATGACCCCTCAATGACTTTTGTCATCAGTCTCTAGGAAGTAGTTAGTCAAACTGACCTTCCTACAAAGTCCTCCTTCTTGAGCTAGGAGGTAATCTAAGGCCAGACTATTTTCATAAATGGTATATCTCATTTTTGAAGGCTTTTGGGCAAGCACATTCAAGACCTTTGTGATGTCATTAGCAATGAGCTCAAGTACAACCTGTAAACGTCATGATGCAGTTAAGCATGTAAGTTTGAGTTCAATAACCCCACATGCCATCTTCTGCCCAGGTTTCTATATCATAGTACTGGATAATTCTTTCTAGGGGACACTCATTACTTTTCCAATATCCAATTTTTAATGCCCTTTTGACCTGCTTATCAGTTTCTTTATATATAGCATACTCTAGAGTTTGTCTTTGTTTCAAGGGAATTAATTAGAAAGTAGGATGGTCTGACTTCCCCCAGTAGGTAGGCCCCTGTCCACCTAGCTGGTACCTGCCAATATGCCCATAATCCACATAGTTAATGGAGACAAGAGGGTGCCTTCCAAACATTTACAGCCTCCAGTAGATACCAAGAATGACTCAAAGTGTCAAAAATGGGTTTGGGAGGGATGACTGTGAGCTGTTCTGTTTTGCCCACTATAAAGTCTTTCCCAAGGTCCCATTATAATACTGCTTTCCTAGTTCTCCCACTAAATCTATGGGGACCTTTTCTCAGTGAGGAATACAAAACCCTCCTATGATCAAGGTTTTTAGATGCCAAACACTCAGGTTTGTGGTAGAATAATCAGGGAAAGTGTGGGTGATGTGAAGTTGACCCCTGGCAGCAATTCTCTTGCTTCCCATGGCCATTGGTCTCCCATATTAGTTTCCCCACAGATACCACATAAGGTGATGTTGAGGTTCTGAGCTATATTTCAGGTAAATAAGTTTGGCACCTAGAAGAAAGCTCAGGTAACTTGTGGGAGATGTTCATAAAGTGGGTTAAAGACTTGGAACATCTGTACTGAATGAATTTGTCTTCTTGACAACATGTACATATGCTTGTGGGTCTGAGATTCCGAGACTAAGCTTTAATATTGTAGGGTAATCTGTGTCCCATTCAGACAATTCTACCTGCACAATGGTGAACTTTACTAGATTACATTTGGGCAATCTGGTTCAGTGAGTATTCTTGTGAAGATAATTGTCCCTTGCCTAGACATTAGAGGCTTTGAGTTGAACTTGTCATGGGGGTATGAATGAATGGCTCAGTTTAAAGTGTAAGCAATAGCATTTGTTTTCTTGTCATGATTGGGGCTGGGCAACAGTAATGGCTGGTTCCTTTTTGCAGGCCACACTAGAGTATAGGATTGTCTATAAAGTATCTTTCCCATGATAGATCTCCACATGAAGTTTCAGATGGATCCAGATACATTGCCTGGCATACATCAAAATATAAAGAAATATCCTTGCGTGATTTGGAGGGACCTGATTTTGTTTAGAAGGCCATCATCACCATTTTCTTTTTTTTCTAGCATGGAGACTCATAAGGTGGAGATATTGGGTCATAACAGATGTAATATCAATTATCTCCTGGTTTATAGACCAAGTTGTCTGATTGTGAGTTCAAGTTCCCTACTGTATCCCTTTACACTCATAATAGGTATGATATAGCAGGATCCTCTTTATAATGCTTCCCAATGATGTGGTGTAAATGCAGTGGGAGCATTTCCCCCTGGCTGAAGCAAGAGAACTAAAACAAAAAGGAGAGGAGACTGGTGTGGTCATTGTAACTCCATGTCACTCCTCAAACTTCATCTGTGTGTGGACTTGTCAGCTTCCAGAGTGACAAGGGCAGGACCATAATTTCTTCAGGCTTCAGTTGTACATGGACTAGTCAGCTTCCAGGGTGGATGCAGTAGTGCTGTTTTCTTTGGTAGCAGCTTGGTCTCATTTCAAGATCAGTTGGTTTGGATAGTCTGGATCCTGCTTGCTGGCTTCAGCTGACTGTGATGGATCCAAGGTGCAGTCCTGCAAGTTTAACAGCAGTAGGGGTGGACAAGATTATAGTAGGGGACCCATCCAATATGGATTCCAGGGTGGTTGGATTCCATTTTGTTATCCAGGCAGAGTCCCTGGCTTGAAAGAGTGTATTGAGTCTGCCAGATTTGTGGGCCTTCTGTCTTGCAACCAGCCATGATGAATGTTTTGTATGGCTCTTCCCAAAGCCTGCATCTGTATTCTTAGAGTCAATTCCTCTACTTCACGGAGATCACCCTTAATTTGACTTGTGATTGAGGGTGGCTGGCTAAACAATACTTCAGAAGGGAAATACCCAGTTTGTTTGGTGGGGGTGCATCTGACTAGGAAAAGGGTCATGGGTGGAACTTGATCTCAAGTGTTTTTGGCAATACCTTCTCAGCAGTTGTTTGAGTGTTCAGTTCATGTGCTCTGTGGCTGGTAGCCCATAGGAAGTTTCTCTTTTATTTTTAACATTCATGTGAATTCCTGGGCTATCTCAGCCTGTGAATGCTGGTCCGTTGTCTGACCCTAGGGTCATGGGTAATCTAACTCTTGGGATGATGTCCTTTAGCAATGCTTTTGTCACCTCTTGTGCCTTTTTTGTTTGGGTGGGGAAGGCCTCAACCAGCATATGTCAACATATATCACTAGTCTCCTGCCAAAGCAGTTCAGAGAATTCCATAATCAAGTTTTCACAGGGCGTAGCACCTATTTTTGAATGTCTGGGGGCTGGTGGGCCCTTGTCTTGGGTTGTTTTGAGCATAGGTCAGGCATTGCTCACAAACACCTCAAGTCATGGCAGTGGGCTGTTAAAGGTAGAAATGACTGGCCAGTAGACTGTCTAATGACATTTTTCTCATGTGAGAACCTTGATGGAACTATCTTATGAACCTGGGGCCACCAATTCAGGGGCAGCCAGTATCCCATTAGAGAATTTCCACCATCTTCCCTTGATATAATTTTCAGATTCTCAGACAAACCAGGCTTTTTCATTTGGAGAGTTGCTTGGGGTCTCTGGAAGAGGAGGCTCCAGGATGAGGAGCATGGGCAGGGCCCCTCTTTTGTGTCAGGGGCCTGCCATAGCAGGCGTTTTTGATTCTTTTACTGCCTTTTCGTTTTTTCTCTGGATTCTATTCTTCCAGCCCATTGGTGTCCCCAGCAATGTAATTATAGCCACTCTTTTTTTTTTTGGTGCCCATAAAACGTCCATCCATCTTCTTTGTTCTTTATTTCTTTTCCCTTAGCAGTCAGGAGCCCTCTATCTCTATCTACAGCTCCATGTACATGTAATGTAGCAAAGGCATATTTAGAATCAGTATGGATGTTGGCATTCTTATCATTTGCTAGCAAAAGAGCCCCTGTCAAAGTGATCAGCTCTGGCCAAGGTTCTAGTAGGCAGAGACTGGACCTCTATCACAGAGTCCAATGTCACCACTGCATATCCTGCCTGCCAGACCCCCTCTAGCAAAAAAACTACTTCTATCTGTGACATATTCAGTGTTTGGATCTCTGAGAAAGTGATCTGTCAGATCTCCCAGCTTGAGAATACTTCCACCACAGTTTTAACACAGGCATAAAGGGGTGCTCTTGGGTCAAGCAAAGTAGATGGGTTAAGTGTTCACTATCTCTAGAGTTATGTGGGATTTTCACATAGGAGCCATCCTTCACATAATGAGTCACCCTTGGGTTTGATGATCAGTGGTGCCCTCTCTGGTCCATCAAAGTTATGACTGAGTGTGGTACTTGAATGGATTATTATTGTCCTAATGTCAGCTTGTCAGCATCCTGTGTCAGCAGGGCAGTGGAAAAAAGTGTCTTGACATATGGCGGCCATTCTAGGGACACAGAAAGTGATTGCTCTGACAAGTATGCCTGCTGACAATGTCAGGACCCTAGGATCTAGCTTACGGCCCTTATGGCCATTCCCTTCCCTTTAAGGATGTATAAAAAGAAAGACTTGGTTATATCTGGCAGTCCTAAGGCTGAGACCTGAGTCAAGCCTTCTTTTATGTATTTAGATGTTTTGGCATAGGAGGGGCTCTTTTTCTCCCCGCTTTGTGGCTTCATATAGGGGTTCAGATATAAGTGAGAAATTTGGAATCCAGATATGGTAGAATCCCTCTGCTCCCAGAAACTCTTATTTGGCTCCAGGTGGTTGGTTTGGGAGGGCACAAACATCCTGCTTTCATGCCAAGCCTAGTTGGCACTCCCCCCGTGTCATTATGAAACCTAGATAGCTGACCTCTTACTGGCAAATTTGGACCTTTTTCTTGTATACATTAAATATAGTCCTCCAAAGTGAATGCAGGCAGTGTTTGGATGCTTGATAACAGTCGTCTTGGGTGTAGCTGCTAAAAGGAGGTAATCTAGATTATTATAGTAGTGAAAGCTTTGAGGTTCGTAGCCAGTACCTCTCCAAAGATCATAGAAGAGTTTTTAAAGCCTTGGGGAAGTCTAGTCCAGGTTCACTCTTCTTTCATATCCCTCACAGGATCTTCCCCATTGAAATGCAGAGATGGGCTGACTGACTGGTGTAAGGCACAGGAGAAATAAAGAGAATCTTTAATGTTTGAGCAGCACAAAGCAGGCAGTGTCTGTCGGTTTGCTATCATTGAGTGAATAGTCTTAGTGGCCTGATTTACAGCACACAAATCCTGTACTGGTCTATATTCATTTGTCTCTGGCTTATGTATTGGAAAAAGCAAGATGTTCCAGGAAGACTGGCATTGCTGGGCATGGTGGCACGTGCCTGTAATCCCAGCACTCAGGAGGCTGAGGCAGAAAGATCATTGCAAATTCAAGGACAGCCTCAGCTACAAAGTGAGCTTAAGGCCAGCCTGAACTGTCTCAGAAAGACAAAACCCAAAAACCAAAAATCAGGGAGGCAGGCATCTAGTTAAGAGTCCATGTTCTAAGAGCTGCTTTAAATGTCCTTCAGTGCCTCACATTGCTTCCCAGAGGAGGGGGTATTGGCAAATTCGAACTGGAGTTGTCACTGATTTTAGTTGTATTATCAACAGTGTTTGATTTGCAGTTAGCCCAGGTGGGTTATCTTGGGCCTACGCCTGGGAATTTTATGTGTCAGTCCTGTGGCTTTTGTGACTTATCTCAGTATAGTCTCCGCTCTCTTACTTATGGGACAGTCAGGATTAATTAACACTACAACCTTAGTCAAGCCAGGCTTAAAGTCACATTTCCTTGTGACCCAAAGGCAATCTAGGCCTGCAGCTTTTGGAGCAAGTCTCACCCTAATAAGGGAACTGGCAAGTCTGAAAGATATAGATCTTCATGTTCAATTTCTCATCCCCATGACATATCTTTTGGCAGGAAATATGGTCTCTTTTCTGGAACCTCAGTGGCTCCTACAACAGTCACTTGTTTTTGGACAACAGCCCACTGGGGTGTGTCGCCACTGAGTGCTCAGCTCTACTATCTACCGTAAAGTCCATCAGTTGACCCTTTCACTGTGACCATGGACTCCCGGGGACATGTGGAGATGGAGTCTGGTCTTGCCTAGTCCTCATAAGAACCAGTTCCTGCTAGTGTGATTAGGCCAAATCTGGCTCCTCTTGGGGTGATAGCCTTTTGCAGGTGGCCTCCTAGTTTTAGAATTTTCATCATCTGTGTCATTATTTTTCTGGGCACTCATTTGGCTAGTGTCCATGCTTTTTGCATTGAGCACATTGATTACAGTCTACCTTTGGTCAACTGGCAGATCTCAGCTCAGTTTGGCTCTTGCTGTGCATGCATCCATGTCCCTATGGATGATCTGGTTTTTTCCCCCATGGATACAGTTGCCAATAGGTGTACTTTTTTTTTGAGCCTCTGGTTGGCCTCCCACTTTGGCTTCTGGTCATGGTTAATGCACATTTTCACAGCCACCTTCAAAGCTGAGTTTTCTTCATATTAGCAGAACCTATAAACCTCTGTAATTTGTGCCTGATGTCTACTTGTGCCTGTCCCACAAGGGCTGAAGTTACCATGTGTTGATTCTCAGCAGCCTCAGGGATAAATGGAGTATAGAGCTTCAATGTTTCACAAAGGCTTTTATAAAATTGGCTAGAGCTTTCATCAGTTCCCTGGAGTATTTCTGAGATCTTTTCCGTATTTATTGTTTTTTTTTCTTCCCTCTTTGAGACCATATAAAAAGCTTCTTGATATTTTTGTGAGATTTCTGGCTGAACTGCAACATTTGAGTCCCAATTAGGGTCTGCCTGTGAGAAATGGCCTTGAACATACACTTCAACATTCAACACTCCTGCTGGGACGTTTTCTTCTCATCAGCTGAGGGCTGCTTGGCACTCTTCAGTGTTAAACTGAGTGAGGAGAAGCTGTTTGCAATTGGGCTAGGTTGGATGATGCATCTGGAAAATGGATTGCATCAAATCTATGATGCTCTGGGGCTTCTCTGCATAGGAGGGAGTATGGCGTTTCCAGTTGAGGAGGTCAGTGGCTGAGAAAGGTTGGTAAACAAAGCTCTGAGGTCCCCACTGGATTTGGTATATTGATTCTATACCATAGTAAATGCTGCAGGCTGGCAAGCAGGGGATAGAGTGGACTGTGAGGAAGAGGAGTCTCTTCCTCCTCTGGTGGCTCCTGCAGAATTTCCTTTGCTCTTTCTGCTGTTTCTCTTTTATCCCTGAACCTCCAAGTAGCACCAGCTCCTCTTTCTTTCCTGTGGATTTGGCTCGGGCTACGACTGTTTTGCGGTATGCGGCCAGGCAGTGTTGAAGCCATAGGGAACTAGTCTGAACTATACTCTGCCATGAACTGGTGTAGGGAAACTGATCCTGCTGCCCTGGTCATCTTCCATCTCTGTTACCACTCTGTACATATGGCCAGTTGTCCCCTTTGGTTTGCCACCCAACATCAAAGGAGGTCAAATCTATTTCACAAAGAATTCTCAATCTCTGTAGGGTCAACTCTGCTCCATAATCCCCTGTACAACCTCTTTTAAAATCCTTTAACATATACTCTAGTGGGGTGAGTTTCAGTGCTAAGCCTCTCATACCTACCTTGTTATGACACAAATCACACTCTCCATCACTGTTGCTGCAGGCTGATTAGACTGTCTCCCTTGTGGGAGTTTTCTGGCATCACTTAGTCATCAGAGTGTTTGTACAAGCCCAAACTCAAACTCCACAATGTATCTACAATTTATGGGGTACCTCTATAAGACTTTATGTGGATTTCCATTAGTCATGGTCAGCTCCACACTTGCTCACAGCATACAGTCTGCCCTAAGAGACCTGTGGCCCCACACACTTCACCCCACTCTTTCAGACACATTCATATACTTCCCCTGTCCTCATTTCCTTTCCCAGCTTGGGTGTTGGCTTAGTCCAAATTTGCTGGTGGGCCACTCCCGCTCCTCTGACTTGGGCTGTAGGTTTCATCTGACTCCCCGGAGCCTGACTACTCAGTACAACCCTAGGAGTTGATCAGACTCCTCTTCCATCCTTCCAGGAGAGGTCCTGCCCTAGGCCCCCAACCTTACCATAGTCCTGCAGTGCGCTGCTCTGGAGTCACCCTGAATCCCCACAGGTTCTGTTGTGCTGGCCAGGAAGAGGTCACCAGGTTGTGGGAGGGCTGAGTTCTGCTTTAAGTAAACTAGACACCAAATTAATATTAATTTGGTTGTGGGACGGCTGAGTTCTGCTTTAAGTAAACATCAGAGATTCTACTGTTCTTAGGACAATAGAAGAAGGAATGGCTCAAGGGTGCTGTTTAAAATTACATCAGCAAAAAGGGGTAACTTCTTTAGCGCCATTGTTTCTCGGTCAGCTACAACGGTTAAAAGACAGGAATAGGTTGGGTTAAAAGAAAAGACCTAACTCTGTTTCCTAGCAGAAAGTAAACTAATGCTTTACTCTACCAGAGTAAACTCTGGTGTCTGCTTTAAGACACCAAATTAATATTAATACAATATTAATAATATTGTGTACAGAAAATTTACTGACAGTATAGTTTACATCCTCTTTTCACACACAAAATGTGATTTTTTTTGCATGTAGAAGAGAAATATGAGATAATATGTTAACTTGCTTACCTAATAATTTCACTATGTATATGTGTGGAAACATCAAATTGTATACCTTAAATATACACAATACAAAATGATTGTTTTGGAAAAAGTGTGTGTTCTGGTGCTGTTGGTTGGAGTTTTCTTCATGTGTTAATAAGGTATTGTTGGTTTTACTGTCAGTTCTATGCACTTACTGACTTTCTACTTCCTCTTTTTATTGAAAAAATGAGTATTAAATTTCCAAGTATAATTATGGATGTGTATATTTTACCTTACAGTTCTTTCAGTTTATTTCTTCACAAATTCTTATGCTCTTTTAAGTGTATAAATAGAATTTTTTGTCCTCTTGATTAACCTGGTTCAATTGTCATTACTTGACCTGCTTTATCTCTACTAGTGTCTTTGTTCTGCAGCCTACTCTGTCTAATATTAATATTGCCACTTGAACTGTTTTTATTGCTGTGACCTTGGTGTACAGAATTTTTAAATTACTGTTGTGTGACTTTTTTTTTTACATGTAAAAGGAGTTTCTACTGGGAAATAGAGTTAGGTCTTTTCTTTTAACCCAACCTATTCCTGTCTTTTAACCATTGTAGTGCACCAAAAACCAGTGGCGCTAAAGAAGTTACTCCTTTTCACCAATGTAATTTTAAACAGCACCCTTGAGCCATTCCTTTTTCTGTTGTCCTAAGAGAGTTAGAATCTCTGATGCCCTAGACAGCAGCACATTGATGTTGGATCTCTGAGCCTATTTTTCAATGACCTTCACTCTACTCCAACCTTATTAAGCATTCATAAATAAGCACCTCATCTCATGGATCAGAGAAAATTCTGAGAGATGTAGCACGGTGAGAGCTCCTGAGGTGACACAGCACCCTGTCAATCCACCTGGGCTAAGGTTACATATCCCTTAAATGCCAAAAGCCTGATGTATCTGACAGCTGATACTATGTGCTGTGTTATGTGATCTGTGTGCAGTGCTTTTGCTCTTTGGTCACCTTGACCACTTTTCTGTTTGTGCCACAGTTTTTGTTGGCACAGACTTGGCCTGAGCACAACTTGTCACGATTGTTGATACAAACAGGTGCCTTCCTTCCACTTGCTTTGCCAGTTTTTGCTTGTCCTACACAAGAGCCTAGATTATATTTGCCGAGTTCATCATGTAGTCACAATTGTGTTTAGATCATTTACATTTAATGATTATTTACATACTTTGTTATAAATCTTCCTATTAATTTTGGTTTTGTTCCAAATGTTTCTGTTTCTTTGTGTTACTGCATTATTATATATATATAGTATGCATTTTTATAATCTAATTTTATCTCCTTTACTGTCTTACCAGGGTACCATATCACTTCTTGTGGTATTGTTTTTAGAGGCTTACACTATATATCTCATGACATTCATGCTTTTTTGCCATACTTTTTACATGTAAATGTTACCAGTTTGAAATATGTCAGTAGTTTTTTTAATGAATTTTTTAAAAACCTTTTATCTTTTGAAACATATTTTAAAAACAGGAAAAAATGTTTTATGTTTACAGAACAATTGCAATTTATTTCTCAATTTTTTGTATTGATCTAATTTCAGGCTAATGTGTAATTTTTTTTACCATGAGGACTTGATTTAGCATTTCTTTTTACTTGTAATGAATATACTAGCTCCTTTATACCTTAAGAATGTTTATTTTCCTTTTGATACTGAGTTTTTATATGCTGAGAGGTTTATTTCTTAATAGTTTCTTTTATATTGGCTTTGACCTTAAATACATTAAAAATATATTCCTTAGGAAAAAAATCTATATTTTAATAAGACTATATCACTTTTTTACACTTGTCAAGTGCATTAGTTTACTGCACAGTGTTCTTTCCCAGTACCTACTTGGTTAAGTATAAAATTGCCATTGTCAATTAAGATTTTTAAAAATTACCTCACAGGAAGATTAAATTCTAGTCTAAGATCCATTTAAATTCCTCCTTCACAAACACTAATAAAGGAATCTAACAAATTGCCAGCAGTAATCACACAAGTTGATGAGACACCTTACAGGACAGCTCCCCTCTGAAATAAGCACATGCCTGCAGAATGTTAGTTCCTTAACACTGTACTACCAGGGTTAAGTATTTATACCATTCTAAAAAACATTTTAAGCTGAATTACAATGCTATATATTCTCCATTTTAGGAAAAAATAGATTGAATTTCCCTGCAGTGCTCTCAGCAGAAGCAGTCTTTTCTTTAAAAATATCCAGTGCTGTGCTATTTTCTGAAATTTTAAATTCTGTCAAATCATTACTTTGCAAAAGGTTCTTTAGCTCAAATTCAGTGCCTCTGTTTTGAACTCTTTGTAAATGAACTCTCTGTTCATTCATTCTTCTAGCCTGAAATTGTAAAATAAGGCCAAAAATGTTGTTGTCTGGTACCATTAGACCCTTTGTGGCAGCAGATAGTGGGGCACATCTCTGGTCATCTAATCTGGACTCCTGACGTTTTATAAGATGTCAAAGAAGCCATCACCCAGCTCTTCGCTGTCCTTAGTTATTAGGTGGTTAAGTGATGGAGTAATTAAGTAATTATTTCAGTACATGAATATAGGATGCTCTGATCAAATCCAATCTCTTTTTATTTAACCTCTAGTAATAGTTATTATATATTCAGGTAGCATTTTAAACTTTCACATAAGACAGAACATCTAATACTTGTTTTTCTGTGTCTGGCTTATTTACCTTAGCATAATGTCCTCCAGTTCCATCCATTATACTACAAATGACAAAATTTCACTCTTTACGATAGAATAATACTCCACTGTGTAATCACACATTTTATTTTTGACCCTCCCTCCTTTCCTAATGGGCTTCCTATTATGCATCTGTAAGTGTAACTGAGAGCGTCATGTTGGACTTCGGTTCTCTCCTCGTTTCTTCCTTCTTTTGTCTTTCTCTTTCTTATAACGATAATTAAAACTTGCCACAGGAGCCTGAATGCCTGCAACTCCGCTTGGAAAACACAGTGCCTTGTCCATACACCAAGTGTGGTGTGGGAAGGGCAGCTGTCCCTGAGAGGCCTGTCAGTTCAAGCCTGTGAAATTGCTATAGTCAGGCCTGAAAAGTCACACATGTTACTATTTGTCTTTTACTAGGAAGCCTATTCCTTCACATAACTCTGATAATTCTTTACAAAAATCTAACCCACTCTAATTCATTTTTCCCCTATATACATTAGTGTGTCAGGACCTTTTACACTGAGAGATTTCATGAACAAATATGACAATAAACTTAATGTAAAAGTTATACGTTTACTTCCACATTAAAAAAACACACAAAAACTCTTCATGACCAAATTGCTTACAGTTCATAATAAAAAAATTGAAGGCAAGTAGAAAAAGAAGACACTGCACATATAATGAAAAATCATAATAGTGATTGCAGATTTCTTGAAAACAATGCAAGGCCAAAACAAAAAAATTAGAGGAAAGAGAGAGCGAGACAGAGAGAGAGAGAGAGAGAGAGAGAGAGAGAGAGAGAGAGAGAGAGAGAAGAAAGAAAGAAAAAGAAGAAAGAAAGAAAGAAAGAAAGAAAGAAAGAAAGAAAGGAAGGAAGGAAGGAAGGAAGGAAGGAAGAAAGAAAGAAAGAAAGAAAGAAAGAAAGAAAGAAAGAAAGAAAGAAAGAAAGAAAGAAAGAAAGAAAGAAAGAAAGAAAAAGGAAGGAAGGAAGGAAGGAATAAAGTGAAGTATATCAGGCAGTGCTTACTAGACATACAAATTTGATGAAAGATATACAAATATATAAGAATTTACAGGATTAGCTTACAGTGGTCCCCCAGAGTCAGATATGGAAGAGTGTCAAAGGGCTGTGTTTGCATGGGAGATCACAAGGATCCAGGGCCTGCAGTCCCGTAGTGTCCCTGTGAGTCTGTAACAGGAGGGCAAAGCATCTGCCCTGGAAGGATGAAGAGTCTCCCTGGAAAGCTGGAGTCTGTGCCAGAAGCCTGGAGATAATGTCCCAGGTGCAGGTGAAAACTGGAGCTCTTCTGAAGAAACAGAAGTGTCTTCTTCTCTGTTTCTGATTTGTGGATTCCAGTCAAGCAGTAAGCCTATGGGTTGTTACCACTCACATCCGGTGTGGATCTTCTGTCTTCAGTAAATCCCCTCAGCCACACCAAGAACTATGCTGATCCCATTTAGTTGGGCATTTCTTACTCAAGCTGACACAATCAGTTAACTATCACAAGTAGCATCTTTAAATTTGGGGGATAAACACCTCCAAAAGACCTAAAAATTATACCCCAGTGAAATCTCTTATGGAGTAGCTGAGGGACAGTCAGAAAGACTAGGTAAGGCAAAAGGAGTCTCTCTGGCTCCTGTGACTTGTCAAAGAGGGCGAGCCCATAGACCTGTGTGGGCCCAGTGCCATGACCCTCTACTCATCTTTACTGGCCATACCTTGAGTGACAGGGACAGTACCTTTTGATGAGCAGTGAGGTGAGGTATGTTTATAAGCATCACAGGTGTTCTCTGCATGCATACACTTTCTCTTCTAGTTTCGTTCTTGTTTTATTAAATGAATGCTGACATTTGGAAGGTGATAATTTTTCAAGTTTCAAAAAAAATGGATAAAAAGTAGGGACTCTTCTTTTGATAGCATCAGAGAACACTTATTAGCTACAAGCCAAGAAGCTGTGTTGGAGACTCCTGCAGTGTCAGATACAGGTATATTTAAAGAAAAGATTTTCAATGCTTATTTCTTCATGAACTATTCTAAATGGTAGAATAAATAGTATTTATGTTGGACAAAATGATGTTATGGTTTTATGTAATTTTCAAGTTGATAGTTATGATTTTTCTCTTTCAGGTTATTTCATTTTTCTATTGCCAAGAGACCTACCTAGGTTTTTCCACTGCTGGAAGTAGCTTGGCTTATACTAACTTAATAGAGCAAATACTTCAATCTTTATCAAATCTACATACAATAACACTACACTGATAAGGTAAAATTGAGAATATCCCACTGAAAGGTCAGACATCACAAGCCATAGTGGTTTTTTGTCTTTTGGGGGTTTTTGTTTCGTTTTGTACAAAGAAACTATTTCCAAAGCAGCACTGCCTGTAATGATGAAAGTAACGCTAATGTCTTCCTTGAACTTTACTGTCCAGTATCTTGTCAATTAAAAGTATTCTCTATCCTCTTGCACTCTGGCTTGGAATGAACAGTATATTGAATATAATACTGCAAATGTACATATAATATTAGAAAGATTCTATTAATCCTTAGTTTAAAAACTTGCAATATTCATTGTTAAATGAAACAAAATAAATGAAGTGGTGCTCACGCATCAATTAATTTCCTCAATACTACTGAAAGGTATAATAAACAAATACCCTTCTACCTTAATTCAGAGCCATTCCCACATACTTTAAAGTGTATTTTAAAGGTATTAAGTACAAAATATTATGTCAGTACCACAGCAATAACTACACAAAGGACAAAGACCTTTACTATGCAGTTTTGTCATTTCAGGGCAGTGGAAAAGTTAAGCCTACTGAAATAGTGCTATAAAGATGGTAAAATTCAACCAAAAAAAAGTTAAATGGGTCCAGATGGGGTGTTGCTTTTTTTGAAGTTAAGTCAGTGACCGTGGCAAATCCGTGCAGCTTGCTGATTAGACATTTAGGGGTCAGACTTTTCCCAGATCCAAGCTAATTGCCGAAACACCTCATGACCACTAGCCATTCCAGCTGCTTATAAATTTAGGGTGTTGATTCTACACCTAACACTATCTGTGAATTCAGGACAATGAAGCTTCATCCAGAATTTCATTAGTTGATATTTGTTTTATTTTCTTAAATTGGATAGATCAGACAGGGTCATTTTGCCATGCGGAGGCCTGTCCTGTTTCCCTTCCTTCTGCAACAGGTTGCCTCCGATTTCCATGTGTCCTGTGCTACTAAACACTAATGTAACATCAAAATTTTTGAGAATGGGAGATACACTTTTCTCTAACTGTCAACAGTCAACAATTTAAAGTTGAAAATGTTCTTACAAGTGGCATATTATTACATTTTATGTTATAGCATCATAAAGCAAAATTTTACCTATGGAAAGTTTATTTTACAACCTACTTTCAGAATACCATAATTTATGATTTATTTTCATTACTCGACAGCATTATTCAATATTTCATGTGGGTATACTACAAATGCTAAATCTTATTTAATTTGCAACTGTGGCCCACAAAATGTAAATATTAGATTAAGATATATAACTTTATTCCTATCTTAACTTAGACATCATTTTTACCAGCAGGGTTGTATAACTTTATCTCCAACTAATGATTTCATACAAAAGTATGTATACTAGAATGTTGTATGAGCTGACAATATTATACTCTATTGCACTGTGTTTAGCTACTTTCACTTCACAAAAGCAGCCAAGTACACTTCGTTTTACCATGTTTGAGCCTGGCTAAAAGTACATGAAAATTTTTCTTTCAAGCAATTCTGTTTTACCTATGTCAACCCCTATTTTTTCTTACCTTTTCCTGATTCTTTTTGTAATGGCTCCTGGAATTCATGACATACAACTTGTATTTCTATGGCTGGTATCATTGAAAGGAACTTTCCTTAGTTATTTGGTGATTGTTTGAACAGCTATAAAAGCATGATAGATATTTCTGCACATCTCTGAGTACACTAATGTTTGATTTCAGAAGACACTTGTTAAACTTACACCATACAAAAGATTATTCACACTGTTGGCAACTCGTTTTCTTATTTTCTAGAGCAATAGCATCTTTAGAAAACTTGAACGCACTCAAAGGTGTGGGAAATTTAGGCCTTATATGTAGTAATTTTATTCTTTCTAAATTGACATTTTCTGAGAATCTAAAAATTTTACATTATAAACTATTGAAATGAAATTCTCAGTGTATTTGTTTTCTGTCTAGAGATTAATTTTAAGGTCCAAGATAAGTTTTTGATATTTTTATCTATTTTATTCTGAAAATAAGCATAGCACTTCTGGATCAAGAAAATTATTATTTGCAACAACTGTATTAGTTCTCCACGTCCCCTTTTAGAGCTATTTGGTGATATCCAGACAATTAGACCTGTGTGTGAGAAAGATTTTTAGGTGCTGCAGGAGAAGGGCTCCAGAATTATGAATCTGGTAGTTTACATGGTGGTCAAACAGTTTACCTGTAACTTTCCCTTCTTGAGAGAGGGAAAGAAATTTGGGGGTTCCCTTGGAATACAAATGACTAATTCCATTACCTAGAGAGTATTAGTAAGCTTTCCTGTTGCTGGGATGCAGTACTCAACGTCCATGACTTAAAGTAGGAGAAGTTTAACTTAGTTCACGATTTCTGGGGATTTAGTTCATGGTGATCTGGATTCAAGGCAGGAACAATTGTGGCAGAATGGTGCCAAAGCAAAGCTGTTTAGTTCATTGCAACCAGGAAGTAGAGCAGAGGAAGAGTGCCAGAAAAGAAGGGGTGAGGGACCAGACATAGACTCCCAAAGTCATACCTCTGTGACTCACTGTAACAATCAGAAGGGTGCTGCATCAGTCTCCCCTGTGGGTCCCAAAGCCAAATTTGACACTCCACCCTACTTGGCTACACAATTTTATCTCTCCTTGAAATGTGAACAAACATCACAGTCTTAGGAAGAGTAAAAGGAAATCTCTTAACACAAAATGAAAGCACTGGAGTCCAAGAGGTGATTTTTATTATTCCTTGAATTGGAGATCACTAATATCCTGTTACTTGTTCTTAGGTCATAATGCCCTCTGCTCGGAAGTGCTAACTATATGGAAGTAAAATTATTAGCTTCCGAATAGTAACCTGGGTACACTGACTACCTTTAAGTACAAGATCAGATAGTACATATATATAAGAGGTAAGTTCTCATAATTTCACAAAACTGCTTTTATATCTGTGAAGCAGACTGATCTTCATCCAGTAGCACTAATAGGCTGGGATACTGAGCTCTAACCTAGGGAAGGCAGAATGCATAGGACTATATTATTTTAAAGATATTAAGCACAAAAGGACATGTATGGTATAACTCAGCTTTCTTCTAAACGTCTCTTTTGGAATATGGGTAAGTGAAAGAAATAAGCCTTTAATATATTTCCCTAAATATGATAGTTCTCTCATATCATTTATTCCTTATCAAAAATGTTTAAATTATTAACCATCTATACGTTATGTGCAGGTAGATTCATTGGTGCTGAGTTAGACAATGTATAAGAATAGACTGAAAGGGCAAATCAGTATGTAAGGAACACACTGTTCTGCATCATGAAGACACGGTGAAATTCTGATGGAGAATACAGCCATAAGGAATCACAGTCAATCACCAGCCATAAGGTTGGCTTTAATACTGTCTTGCATATAAATGTGATCTCATGAATGTACATTTTTAATGTCTTTTTGATTCAATTTTAGTAAATTGTATGTGCCCATAAATTTCTCCATGTATTCTAAGTTTTCAAATTTATTCAAATATAATTTTCTTTTTGAGACAAGGTCTCGCCCTGTATGTAGTTCAGGCTGGCCTTGAGTTCACTCTGTAGCCCAGGCTGGTCTCAAACTCACAATGATCCTCCTGCCTCAGCCTCTTGAGTGCTGGAATTACAGACCTGTGCCACCATGCCAAACCTTTATTCAAATATAATTTTTAAAATATTATCTTATAATCCTATGAATTGTAGTAGTGTCTGTTGTGATGTACTCTTTTTCATCTCTAATTTTAATAATTTGAGTCTTCTTTCTCTGGTTAGTTTAGCTAAGAGTTTATTAATTTTGTTTATCTTTTCAAAGATACTGCTTATTTCATTGTTTCATTGGATATTTATATTATTAATTTTATTGGACATTTATATTATTTCATTGGACATTTATATTTCTCCTTTAGGCTCTATTTCATTTATTTTTGCTCTGATCTTTATTATTTTTTTCTTCTACTGATTTTCGATCTGGTTTATTCTTGTTTTGTTAAGCCTATTATTTATCCAATATCTTTATTTTTAAAAGAAATGTAGAGACTCATAACTATAAATGGCTTTTCCTGTATCCCCCAGGTTCTGGTATGTCATATTCAAATTTTAATTTTGTTATAAGAATTTGATAATGATTCCTTCCAAATTTCTTCAGTGACTCACTGTTCATTCAAGAATGTATTGTTAAATATCCACGATTTTTGTGCATAATTCCTGTAGCTTTCTTGCTGTTTATTTTTAATTTCACTCCATCATGATCTGATAAAATGCAAGTAATTATTTAACCTGTAAAAATATTTGTTAAGTCTTGCTTTATGGCCAAAAAAGATCTATTTTGAAAAATTGCTTGTGCCCATGAGAAGAATGTGTATTCTGAAGCTAACAGATATTCTATAGATGTTTTCTCAGTTTGTTGCATCTACAGTGATTTATCTCTTACATTTCTTTGTTGATTTTTTTTTTTTTTGCAGGTGACCTGGAGTGTCTATCTATTGGTGAGACTGAAGTACTGACTTCATCCACTATTCTTATACTGTGCAGGAACCTATGTCTCCCTTTATGTCCAGTCATGTTTGTTTTATAAAATTAGGTGCTCTCATGTTTCTTGCATGTATATTTGTAATTATTATACCTTCTTAACAAATTAGTCCCTTCATCCATGTGTAGTGATCTCTTTTTCTCTTCTCTCTGATTTTGACTTGAAGTCTATTGTGTTGGATAAGAGTATACTTACTCCAGCTTGCTTTTAGATCCAATTTACTTACAATATCATTTTCCGTCCTTCTACTTTTAGTCTGTGCATGACTTTGTTAGTGCAGTAAGTTTCTTACAGGAGCACAGTTTTAGGTCTCATTGTAATTCAATCATCCATTTGCATCTTTTACTTTAAGAATTCATTAGAGTGGCTCTTGTAACTCCAAACCATGGCTAGTATTCTACTATTTATTTATTTTTACAGTAAGAACAACTACATTTACCGTGACCAGTTGCTACATCTACATAACACATCTTAATTCTTCATCTTCTACTCCTCCCAATTCCTCTCTGCCCCTTCCAACTCTCAGTCCCCTTACTGTCTGCAAAAGCTCTACTTCCATTTGATCCCTTCAGTTCTTTCCATGCCCTTTCCTCTTCCTTCCTTCCACTCCTATCTTTTTTACTTCCCATTCAAAAACAATCTCTCTACTTCCTACTATCTATCTTTTATTTTATTCTTTATTTATAGTTTTGGTACCACTGTGCCATAAAGAACAATAAACCTGAGACATTTGTAGGTAAATGGATGCACCTTGAGACCATAATATTAAGTGAAATAAATAAGACACACAAGTTTAAATATTGTATTTTTTAAAAATTTGACCCACCTTTAGGAAGTCACCTTACCTCTATATATGAGAGAATATATATGTGTTCTTCATCCATCTTCTCACAGAACTGTGCCAACAGACACGAGTTAAGGGCATGTATTTTAATAAGAGTGATCATTTTAATGACGTTCTGCAAAATATTGAGTCCAGGAGACAAGTTTTAGCTAGCCAGTATTTTTCTATGGATAACCACAGTGTGCAGATTTACATGAAGAGTGACATCTTTGACCCAAGTAGTGAAACCAGAAATCCATCCAGTCAAGACAGCCACTCTGTGTATAAAATGACCAGTTCAGTTTTCCTGACATATAGATATACAAAGACATGAATAATTCCATTGGTGAACAACAAAAGTGCTCAAAGCTTAGCCTCATGCACGTCTTCCTGGAAAAATATGTATCACAAAAACAAGCATTGTAGCCTTAGCATCAATATCAGTAGAGACTCATTCTCTTTAACAACTGTGGTTAAATATCTTATGTCTCGTCAGTTCTTCTAGCTACAGTGCTACCCAAAGGAAGAACACAAGCCACCTCTTGAACTGCAGCCCCTCTAAAACTTCACCTCAAATATCCTGAGCAGCAGGCAAAATCATCTCTTTACCAGTAGTGGAAGACTTCCTAATTTTAGTGATTACGTCAACCACTAAGAATGATACTCTCCGTGCAGAAACATTTGATGAAGTGATAGTCTTCAATAATTGCTTCTGCTCTTTGTATTCAGGTATTTTTTCTATTTTGAAACACTCCAAAGACTCATTCTTTAATGAAAGGTGCTTGGTTCCCAGGAGGTGAAGCAATTTTGAAGGGTTTTTTCTTTTAAAGAGAGTTTTAAAGCCACAGTGTCTTCCCTGTATAGCCAGTTTCTGCATATTATAAAAAACAGGATGGGAAAATGTGAATCTGTAATTTTAAGTAGGACTGTTGGTATTTCTTCCAAATGCAGCTTTCTTCTTTATGGGCAGTCTTATTGGATCCAGTAGATCTCACAAGATTAAAAAGCAAAATCTGCAACTTCAATTATCCTAAGAGAATTCCTTAAGATTCCATAAGGAAAATCATCTTGAATTTATAATAGTTATGGATGTTTCTTGTCAAATTTACACCAAACTCATCACAATTATTAGAGAAATTCAATGAGGTTGAAAATTTTCATTGGCTTTACACAAATTTTTCTATTTCATCTGGGTACCCTTTGACTTTCTAGTGCAGATTTTCTTGCTTGTCTTATTTCTTTTAAATAATTTGATTGTCAAGCTAAATCATTTGCATGTTCTCAAGCAGTGTGGGCACTAATAATATATTCCCTTATGAATGCTTGCCAGTGCCTGAAGACTTTCATGTTTCTTACAAGAGAGCTCTTTGAAGATTAGCTATGTTTGTGATTTGCCATAAGACAATCCTGAAACATTGAGGCAAGAGAATCTGAGTATGTGGCCTTGTCTTTGGGGACTGCGTGGACTAGACCAGAGGAGGGACTTTACAAATGTCTGTCCTATTTTTTTTGGCAAGCAAAACAAACAGGGCCTTATCGATTAGTCTTCTTGCCTGAAACTCACAAATCCTTTTACTGGCCTCGGTACAGGACTTCTTCTGTCCTGCTATTCACACGGTCCAGGAACTCTCTTGAAGAGACTGCTTTCATCAATATTCTCTTCCATGACAAAAAGAGGAAATGGTTTAGGGTTGTTTGCTCTTTCTCTTAGGATCAGTGGTTCCAGGGAGAAGATTTCCATTGCGTAGTTCATTCAGTATCAGTGTTAAAGGCTAATAAGACATTATTTATTAACTCCCAAGATCCCACTCATTTTTAGTTCATATCTTGATCAAAAAAGATCTGTCATCAGTATATGATGACAGAGGATTGAATCATCTCATATATGTTCATTGAAAGCTCAAGAACAATACAGGGTTAACAAAACACTTTTATATATCAGTCCCAGTGAACAGTCCAACAAGTAGCCATTAGACATACATGGTTATTTATATTTGAAATAGAATTAATTAAATTAAAAGTTCAGTTTCTGAGTGTCACTAGCTACATTTCAAAGGCTTAATATTTTATATGGTTAGTGGTTACCACACTGGAAAGTAAAATACAAAGACAGTCATTCACTGCAGAGAGTTCTGTGATGAAGTTTTGGATAGGGGAGAAAACAAAACAACACAACACAAACTGGAGAGTTACCACTGAGATTTTGAACATCCTACATACACACACAGAGCAGAAAAGGGAAGGTAGGTGGTTTGTTGTAACAGTTGCAAAGCACTAGAAAATATTACTGGTGAAATTCAAATTATCATTACCACACAGAGGTTAAAAACTTTTCCGAACTGTTGCATAGAGCCTTAATTTTAATAGATTCTCATAGGAATTATGCAAATATTCTCACAGAAACCACAGTGTGTGAGAGCGTTTAATACTGGTTATAAAAGTACCCTACAGTTGTGTATTTAGCATACAGGAATTGATAGAATGGTGATAGTATCCTGAAGGCAATAGCTATGATAGAGGGGTCCTGATAATCATAAAGACTTTAATTAATTAATTAATTAATTAATTATCTTTTTGTGACAGGGTCTCACTATGCAGTTCAGGCTGGCCTTGAACTCACTTTGTAGCCCATGCTGGTCTCACACTCACAATGATCCTGCTGCCTCAGCCTTCCAAGTGCTGAGATTACAGGTGTGCAAGGCATACTTTTAGTGTGCTCCTTGAACTGGAATTTTTCTAGATTTGGACAGTATATTCCAGTGAAATTAACATAGGAATTCACCAAAAATGGAATGGAGAATATTTGTTTCTGTAATATTATTATTGATTTCAAAATAGAAAATTGATATAAAGTAATATCTGCTATAGAGAAAATAGAGATAGAAACTTACATAAAAATTGAACTTTGAGAAGTAAAAAAGAAAAAGGAAAATAATTTTCTAAAATTCACACATATCTTCTAATCATATGCAAAAATATAAATAATTTTCTGTCACTATGAACTGAAAAATCAGCACGCAAAGTTAAAAGACTTAGAGAAATAAATGATGTGGGGAGGAGAGCCTGGGGAAGTTCAATTGTTCAACAAATATTTAATAGAGCACCAAAAAGCATTAGGCAATCAATATAGCAAATACTGGAATATATCAAAGACCAAAGAGATTAGATTCATACTGTGAAGGAACTTTCATGGGAGAAAAAGAATAGCTAACATTTACTGAAGATAATAATGAGGATTTTGTAGGTAATAGAGAATTTAATATATTTTAGAAATTATATGAGTAGAAGCAACTCAAACAGTTCTCAAGAATTTACTGTCAGATAAGAAAAGTCACTCTCTCTAATTTACAGATGGAAAAACTGAGGCAAAGAAAGATCATTTTGCTGAAAGCCTCCTTGATTATGAGTGACGGGGTCACATTGAAGCACAGGGAGTCCCATGCCAGTCTGGGCATTGAATCAACATACTTTCACACAACTGAGGGGCATTTCCCTTTGCCTGTGCTGAGGATTTCACTTTTGCCTGTAGAGAAATAATTCTTAGTGCACATTAAGTCACAATTTTATATCTGTCATTTATAAATGATATTCCTCCATATTTGATCTATAGAAATAACATAAGGGATATATATTATATTCTATATTACACCTTTAAACTCTATTGAGTCATTTATCTTATGGAATTCCAAGTGAAAAGAATTTCTTCCTATGATGTACATAAATGAAATGCACTTTATCATTCATATCAACTAACATCCTTGTGTCACCAAGGTGGACTGAAATAGCCGATCAGATTTGCTTAAAGAATAGCTCTTAGATAGAAGGATAAGAATGGGAACAATGCTTTTGTCAGTGGGGAGGGGAAGAAAGGTTGAATGGAAGGGAGGGGAATGGGAGAAAAAGAACTAAGGTATATTATGTACGGGTACAAATTCCCTTTGATGAATGTGATCACTATATATGGCAAGTATGTACTAATAAAAATAAATAATAAGAAAGAACAGTTCTCAGCACGGCCCTTTCCAGTAGTGGTTTCTCAGCTGTTGGTGCTCCCCCTCCTGAAACCTTCTGATTGGGGAGCAGAATGGCTCCAAGCATTTTAGAAATGTTTTGGGTCTTCTATGTAAACCTTCTTATATCTGCAAACAGGGATTGACTTTTTCCTTTCTGTTCATCTCTCTTTATTTCTTGCTTTTGTCTGATTATTCTGGATAAATTTCAAGTGTTATACAGAACAGATGTAACGAGAATAGGTATTCTTGTCTCATTTTGATTTTTAGGAAAATAAATTTTTCCACATTCAGTACAAGGTTGGCTGTGAGTTTGTCATATACAACTTTTATCTGTTTGAGGTAAGATTCTCTTATACCTCTTTTTATCAGGGTTTTTCTTATGATGAAATTTTGAATTTTGGATGTCTTTTTCTGTGTGTATTAAGATAAAAATGTGATTTTATCTTTGATTTTATTTATTAAGTCTATTACATTAATTGATTTATATATGTTGAACCACTCTTACATCCTTGTGAGGAAAATGATTTGTCATTGTATATGATCTTTTTTATTAATTGGTATAATTCTCTTTTCAAGAATATTCTAGGGTGTGGGAAAGGAGAAGGGAAAGAAGGGGAAATTATGTGCGTGTGTATATACAGGATAGTGAACAGTCATACTACTGTCTTCTGTTGCTGAAAGGAACAGCAATAGAAGGACTGTCTTCTAACTGAAAGGAACAGTTAATGATTACTGGTTTGATCATTATTGCACGTCTCTATTTGTTTTCCTGAGAAACCACTTTGAAGATATCAGTACGTAATACAACAACCATTGTTAATTTCCTACCACTTTGTCTGTAACTCTGGATTTTTTGTATCGTTCTTATGCTATTTTGTAAACGGACATCTGTTTGTTAATATGTTTTCTTAATTTTAAAAGAAAAAAAGAATATTACTGAGAATTCTGTGTTTATGTTCAGGAAAAGTATTGGTTTGTAGTGTTTTTGTTGACTCCTTATCCATCTTTGGTACCAGACTAAAGCTGTCTGAGAGGATAAGATTTGACACATTCTTTCCCTTTCTACTATTGTGTAGAGAGGCTTGAGGAATATTGGCATTAATTCTCTAAATGACTGGTAAAACTCTACAGTAAACCCATCAGGTCCTAGGCTTTTCTTAGTTGGTAGAGTTTTTATTACTGTGTGAATTGCTTGCTATTGATCTATTTAGGAATTTCACAACTTCTTAGTTCAGTTTGGGGGGTTATCTGTGTCTAGAGATTTATCCATTTCTTCAACATTCTCCAGTTGTTAGAGTACATGTTTTCAAAATAATTTTTAATAATCCTCTGGATTTCATTGATGTTTGTTGTGTTGGGCTTTTCATGTCTAATTTTGTTAATTTGATTCTGCTTTCTCCTTGTTTTGTTTGTCTAAGGGTTTATCAGTCTTGTTCATCTTTCCAAAGAGCCTGCTGTTTGATTCATTGACACTTAATATTTTTTTAGTTTCAACTTCATTAATGTCTTCTCTGATCATTATTATATCTTTCTTTCAAAATAGGTAGGTTTTTGATTCCTACTTCCAGGGCCCCTAAGGTTCATACTCAGTTTCAGGGTGGAAACATCACACCTTAATCAACTTACAATGAAGAGGAGTTGGTTAGAGCTATGGTTAGGATCGGGGTTAGGTTAGCGTTATTAATGTTTGTTGGGTATCGAAGAGCCATTTCATTTACAGCTATCTAGAATCTAGTACAAAAACTAGCCAGTCACTTCTGACGTTGGATTATTGGTACCCTCTTGGCATCATCATTATCTTTTTCTACATTCTCTTAATCGGAAGGAGAAATCGCACTAAAGGTTGCTGCTCATAGATGTTACCAGAAAAGCCAATCTGGTTGATGCCAGAATTATACAGCACTGAACCTGAATATAAATTATATATGTATTACATACCAAAATGCAGTAGACTCTATTCATTTGTTGTTTATCGTTTCTTTCTTGAGAGAGAGGACATACAGTCTCTCTCAAGAAAAGAGATTTCTGCTTCTAGGAATTCAGAAAGAGCATCAAAGTGCAGCATATTTGGATTTCCAGTCTTGGCTTTTCTACTAATATTTGTGAGCAGCACCCTGTAGCAAGCCTCCTTGTTACAGAGTTCCTTCCTTTTGTAATGGGGTAATGCCTATAATCCTTTATTTCTAAATAACTAAGATTCCCTCCTCTGATTAATAGGGAACATAGAGGATATGGATGCTGCCAAGTGGCTATCAATAATCCAACATCAAAAATGATTAACAATTATTTTTTATATTAGATTCTAAATAGCTGTAAGTGAACCAACTCTCTAATACCCAACAATCATTAATATTTGAGTGGGGAAGGGAAGAAGGGTTGGAGGCATTGGAGGGAAGGGACTGGAACAAGAGCAAAAGAGAACTCAGATGTGTTATGCACATGTATGTATTCTGCATGGTGCATGTGATCATTATGCAATGCAAGCATGCACTAATGAAAAATAAATGACAAAAAAGAAATCGTTAAGTATTCTGGAGGCAGATACAAAGTGCAGATGAAAAGCAGGAAGCAAAAGTAGAAGGTGGGATTTGGAGATACGGACTACAAGATCAAATTAAGAGTGTTTGCAAAAGCAAGATAAGATTTGAATATTAAGAAATGGATTTGCTCAGGGAGGTTGCTCAAGCATTAAAAAAAAAGCCTGGCCAAATGTTTAATAAAAACCTACTTATCTCATAAGTGAAATAAATCAGCGATACATGTGCAGGCAACGTATTGTATCACTGGTGTAAGAACCCGAGGGTGGGAATATAAACTAAGAGACATGAAGGAAATCTGTTCTAAAACAAAGAACAGATGGGATGAAGGAAAGTAGAAAAGAAAAAGACAAAAATGTATGTATGTATATATGAATATGCATATATGCAGGAG